>CAJVPQ010000340.1:0-30364 GCA_910591825.1 Funneliformis caledonium
ATTTTAGTTAGTTGGTTATGTATTTTTTAAATAAAAAAAAAAATTTTGAATTTACTTACTTGTAGCCAGAGTTAGAGACGGTCGGATACTTATGACCGCTACTGTAAATTACTTAACTATTAGATTTAATAGATTTGCTTAATATGAAGAAAGATTAATATATCATAAATGGAGATTATTTTATATAGTAGAATTGATTAAACGATAATATAAATCATGTGAATATAACAGGATATTTGTGAAGATTTTTTTATATTTTTATCTATTTTATTTAATTAACTTATTGGACAATTTTAAAAGGGTAAAAACGTAATGATATGCAAAAATTTTATTGAGAGATAAAAAGATCACAAAATACATCAATATAGAAGAAAAAGAAAATACATTTATAAAAAGCTATCTATGATAACTATTACTAGCTATAAAAGATAAAGAGAGAGAACGTAGTTTATAGAATGGCTAAAAAGACAACGGCAAAGCGTAGTTCTATGACAGACAAAAATGCCAACGATATCTCTCCCTGATAAAAATATTTAGTAGTAAAATTAATCATTAAGAGACACATGATAAGAAAAATTAAATTCTTCACTTCTCTGATGAAGTTGCTCCAATATTTTTCTAAAGTTTCTCTGGATTTAGTTTAAATTATTCTGGAGATTTTGAACTGATTGAACATCTTCATAACTTTGGAGACAATCAACATCAGCTCTTGCACAATTATATTAGAATAAAAGACCCTCGTATTCTACTTCAAAGTTTCAATATTGACGTCTATTGCAAGATAAATGAGAAGATAAATAATGAATTTTATTAGATAAACTATCTACTTAAAACAAAGAGGAATTTAATAGTTATCGAAGCCTGTGATTTTCAATACCAAGTTCATCTATTCTTTATTGTTTTGTTTCTTCTTCTTGATTTCAAAGGTTGTATTAATAACGTGAGAAAAATTGCTTTCAAAAACTTTTGTTTATATTGAAAATATAAAAGCTGAAAATTTTGCAATAGTTTTAGTAAAACTGATAAAATTTGATGTAAACAGAAAAGATTTTTAGACAAATATTTATAACAAAATATTGTGGCTGTAAAAAATTCTCAAGATCATGAGAATTTTCCTTCCTGTAAGAATATAAACAAATATTAATTAGTCTATTTTATCGATAATTATCACACGCAATCACGCAATCTATTAAATAGAATTTGTAATTAAATAGAACAAATTGGAACAATTTAGAATTTTTGTAGAAATAAAAATCTTAAGAAGAGAGTAATGTAATAGAACTATCATAACGTAATTGATCTACATAATACATTATAAATAGTTACATAAGTGATATAGTTAATAGGATCGACTTAATAGATATAATTAATTATATAACACAAGAAAATGTAGATCTGAATGTCAAACATGTCAAACATATCTGATATATTTGATATATCAGATATACTTAACATATATGATATATTAGATTTATATTAAAAGTATATAAAGAAGACTAAATTCTTGACAAGAAAGTAACTATCAATTGCTAGATGCAATCTGATCAGTTTCACGATAACTATGTATAACCTTCCTTTGAGAAGATAGTTTAAGTAGCTTTAGAAGCTACTGAAGTAATTGTTAGCCAACGCAGATAACTAATCCTGAAGGCCTATTGACATAGGTAACCAATCTAGAAGATAGTAATTGTTCGCTGACGTAGATAATCAATCCAGAAGATAGTATTTTAGAGGCAACCAGGCCTACTACACTAGATTATAGTTTTAGTATTTCTTTTCTTTTATTATATTTTACTTGCGAATAAGCATATTATTTCATATTATAATCACTTAAAGTCAGTAAATTACCACTTATTGATAAATTACATAAATATCTCCTATAGTTAATTTAAAGTAAAAGCTTGTTGAATTATTAAAGATTACTGCTCAATTAAAAAGAATAAACATTCAAATATCTCGTCTAACTGTCACAATTTGCAAAGATTGCATGTTAATAATATAGTCTTTTATTTTATTTCAAACTAATATTATAAGAGTAAAATTTAATAATTAATATATATTTTTATATTTTTATAAATAATAAATATATTAATATATAAAATTAATAAATTTTTATTAATTATTTTATTATCTAATAATAATTATTTATTATAATAATTAAAATTAAAATTAAATTAAAAGAAATAATCTATATTTAAAATTAACAAATATTTAAATACAATCTACCTTTAATATAGAGAAGTAGTTATTTTGCACTTCAATTTTATTATAGCAAATTAACAAAGAATTTGAAGGATTTGATTAGTTACTTCATTATAGAGAGGAAATTTGACATATTTAATTGATCAAGCGTTATGTAATTCATTATATTAAAATTCGCTATATTAAAGATAGATAGTATTTTATAATAAAAAATTTATTTTATTTACTAATTGTGATACTTATTAATTAATTTACTTTGCATTAAACTGATTAACTAATTTTAACTTTAAATTTAATCAAGTTTACTAATTTTATTACAGATTTATTTGATAAATTAAGTTTTGGTATTTTATGTAGCTTCATGATATATTATATATAATTTTTAAATTAATTATAAATGTAATTTAAAATTTTTTATTTTTTTATATTATATATAATCACTAATATTTTAATTTATTTTTTTATATAAAATTATATTTAGTTATTTACTAATATTATTTTATTTATATATTTAAAATTAATTAATTTATAATTAATTTAAATATATTTTTTAAAAATTTAATATAATTTAAAAGATTTTATATCAATAGTATATTAAATTAATATAAAAAATATATTAAATAAAAAAGAAAATTATCTAAAATATTAATTAAATAATAAAATTATAAGATATTTAATATAATTTATTTTTAAAATAAGTTTTTTCTTAATTTTATAATTTAAATTTAAAATTTTATTAAAGATATAATTAAATTATTTATTTTTAAATTATAGGGATTAATAAGTAAAGTTTATTTACTTATTTACTATAAATTTCTTTTTGATTTATCTTTATGAAAAATTAAATTTTTAAAAAAATTTTTTTATAAATATATATATTATATCATAATTATTTTTACATAATAAAATATTTAAAATTATATATAAGCTAAAAATTTTATCATTAACTTTTACCAATTTTATTGAAATTTACTTTAATTATATTATAATATTATAAAGAATAACTTTAATTATTATAATATTTAATATATTAAGAAATTTTATAAATTTATTAGTAATAAAATAAAATAATTCACTTAGTTTATAATTATATGAATTTTTTAAAAATTATTATTATAAATTAATTTTAAAATTAAAAAGTTTTTTAGTATACTTAAAATATCTTTTAATAAAGTTAATAAATATATATATTAAACTATATTTTTTTATATAATAATTATATTATTAAAATTAAATTTATATTTTATTAAAAAAATTAATAATCTTTTTTCAAAAATTTATAGGTAAATTTATCCATTAGACAATTTAAAGGATAAAAGTAAATGGAAATTAGATTAAATTTAGTAAAAAAAAATAATTTGTATATAATTTAACAAAAATATAATAATTTAATAATAAGATATTATACAAAATGAAATTTAAACATTTATTGATATAAAAAAAATTATTTAAAATATTTTTAAATAATAAAAAATGTTAATTAAATAAAGGAATTAATATATATATTATCAAAAATCTGGTTATTATTCTTTTTATTAAATTTATCTAAATAAAAAGAATAAATTTGATTAACTTTTCTTTTTATATATATTAAAAAATATAATAAAAAGACAATTTTTAAATCAAAAAATTTATATATTAATTATCAATTACGTATATTATACAAAAAAATTACTTTTATTTTTATGAACTTAAGATACAAAAATTTAGCATATTAAGGAGATCATAGTAAAGAATTATTTATATATTGGAATATGGAATCAAATTCTATGTTTCGCCGAAACGATCACATACCAAGTTAGGAACATATAAAAAAGTCATTAAAAAGATAACGAGAAAAATTTTAAATTAAGCAAGTTGTTCCATCATTTAATTGAGAAACATAGCTAATAAAAAAAATCCATTTAACTTTTTCATAAACAATAAAAATCTAAGTCCCATCGCTCCAAAATAAATTTACATAAATTATTAGACAACTCTAGGTGCCAAACTAACGACTTTCCCCCATTTCTTACCTCTCAATTCAGCCCCTACAACACCTAAAACTCTGGTACCCAAAGGTTCTTGACGGTTATTTAATAGGATACAAGCATTATCATCAAATCTGATATATCTACCATCAGGTCTTCTTGTTTCCTTACGAGTTCGAACAATTAAAGCTTTCTTTACTTCTCCTTTACGTATTTGTAATTTGGTAGATGGATTTGCTGCTGCTGTTGTGGAAATTACTTGTGAAATTGGTTTTGCTTTTTTAATTACAACTGTTATTGGGTCGCCTATGTAAATTACAAGGATTCGGATCATTTTTTTTTTTTTTTGTGGTAGTTTTCGAAATAAATATCTATCTATATGTCTTTACCTATTCGACCATATCTACCACCGTGGGCCACTCTTATACATTCTGCGAATATTGCACCAGAATTATCGATTACGTTTAATATTGTTTTTAGTTGAATCATTAAATTTTGACTTAATATATATATATATATATTTTTTTTTTTGATTATAGTTGCCAATAGTTTAACACAAAAGCTTTGATTAAAGAGCTCGTTTTCAAACTACTTTGATATTTATAAAAATAGATTTCGATTTATCTATAGATGGATCGGCGTTGTGTTCAGAAATTGGAGATAAAAAACCATCGAAAAGGTATGGCTTCGTTTTAAGTAATCTTTAATTTATGATAATATTATGTCTATCCTTTCATGTATACGTTTTCTAATTTATCCTAATAAAAGTTATTCAGAAACAATTCGGAGGTTTCAAAATAAATTATTAATACCAACGTCATATAATTTACCTAGTTCATATAATACGAGAGTTTGTTATTTAAATATTCTTTAAAAAGTTAATTTTAAATCAATTCTAATATATATTAATGATTTTTCTTCAAACCGAAATTATTTAGTCGAGAATATTACAAAATATAATGAAGCATAATCGAAAATTTTCATGTTCCAATCATCAAGCTAATAAATCATCAAAAAATAATTCTTCACCAAAAGATAAGGATTCACAAGAATTATTCGAACAACAATATATTCGTCAATCATTAAAATCAAATAATGTAGAGGATTTTTGGCATGAAATTGAAGTTTATACGCATGAGCCAGGTAATAAAATTAAAGCTTGTTTATGATATTGTTTTTTTGATCAATTAATTAAACGTTAATAAATATATTTTTAAGTATAGAATTTTTTTCGTTTAGTGGACCAAATTCGAGATTGACTATCAAAGATACAAACTTTATACGTAAATTAATATCAGCGGCTATAACGATGAAACGTGGAGGTGATTTAGTGCCCAGTTTAATAGCAAAAAGATGTTGTGAACTATATGAAACTCTTGTTAACGTTGGTATATTTATTTATTTCATTCTTTTAAAATTCGATCTCATTATATATGAATTATTTTAATTTATGATGAACTAGGAAGATAAGATTAAATTCATGTATATACTTGCTCGTGATTTTGGTAGGTGAAAAATCAATAAATGTATTTTAATTTGGCTGCTACATTTTTTAAAGGGATGATTAATAATTGTGATAAAAGGTGTGAAGAGAGATGAAGCTCTTAAAGCGGCAAATAATTATACTAATTTATCAAATGAAGATGCGGTATGATTAAAGAATTCATCGTTAATTTCATCTTGCTTTATTTAATTCATATTTTATTGTTTAATTTATTTAGTATGGAAGAGCAGTACTTCGAGCAGAACAAATACTTCGACATGCTATGAATCCAGCACATAATGTATTTTTTGATCGGATAATTCCATTACCCGGTGGAACAAAGTTTTTAGTGAACATGCGTGCCGATTTACTAGTAAGTCAATGGGCATTTCATTGGAAATGTCTCTTTTATCTTGAAAATTATTTATAAGTATATATTTATTTTATTTTATTTATTTATTTATTTATTTTTTTTTTTAAAAAAAAGGCATATTTGAAGGAAAATAGTCATGAAGCATGTTTGATGGCGTTAAATGAATCTTTGAAAGAAAAACTGTCATCATTATTAGTTGGATTTTTGGATTTAAGGAGAATAACGTGGTATTCATCTGCTGCTATCCTAGAGAAGGTCATAGAATATGAGGCAGTGCACGCTATAAAGGATTGGGATGACATGAAGAGGTTAATGAATTAAGATAATTTATATACGTATTTATATTTTGAGTATTTATTTGTTCAGGTTAATAATTCCTTTATTTAATCATTTACTTTAGACGTGTCGGACCTGGTAAAATAATATTTATATTATTATTATGAATAATTTGAAGAGACATTAATTTAATTTATATGCAGGAAGACGCCTCTTTGCGTTCTTTTATCAAAATATGAGACATGAGCCACTTGTATTTATTCAAGTAGCCCTAACAAAAGAGGTTTCGGACAACGTGCAGGTAATATATTTATATAGTTTGGACATTCTTTACAACTAATAATGAATTAAAAGTTCATAATTATTTGTAGGCAATATTGGAAGATCCCAACCCAACAAAGTCAATACCAACGATCGAAGATATACACTGTGCGATATTTTATTCAATAACAAGTCAACCAGGATTATCAGGCATTGAGCTTGGTAATTTTTTAATTAAAAGAGTAGTAAGAGAGTTGCAAACCGAATTTCCAAGCATAAAAACTTTTTCAACATTAAGTCCTATCCCAGGATTTCAAAAATGGTTAAATGCTGCCATAAATGTCGAAGATGATAGTATATTAGTTGATGGTGAAGCTGAAAAAATCAAAAATTTAAGGAGACATTTAGAAGGTAGTGGAACTGAAATCTTAAAAGTCATATTAAAATCCAAAGATTGGATTAGAGACGAGGTGTGTTTTCATACATTAAAACCTATCTTGATGAGATTATGTGCAAGGTATATTATTAGAATTTATTTTATCCATTTACTTTTTAAATATGAATTGGACTTGGATTCTCAAATTTTTTTTTGTTTAAAAAAAAAAAAAAGATATATCCTAACAGAGAAGCGAAGAAATTTGGCGTTGGATCCCGTTGGTAAGTTACAATATTTACAATATCTAATAATTAAGAATACTCACCTAAAAAATTTTACATGTAGCTAATTTTCATATCAGAAATGGTGCATGTGTTCATAGATTAAATTGGTTAGGTGATATATCAAGTAAGTGAAACCGTATTTTTTTTTTTTTTTTTATTCTTATTACTAAACTAATCTATTTTAACGAATTTAATAGATAAAGGTTTAGAGGAGTCATTTGGAATAATGGCAAATTATAATTATATATTAGATCATATTGAAAGGAATAATCAACAATATATGTGTGATGGAAAAATTTCAGTATCAAATGTTGACCCTTTATTAGTTGAAGTAGCAAATAATTCTCCAAATATAGTAATAATTTAAAATAGACCTTTATCATTTTTAGAGTGGGTTTTCTTTTTATTGTAAAAATACGTTTATTCGGCAAAAACTTGTGATTTTCATTATATAATTTTATTTGGGGAGTCGATGACACAACTCTTAAATTTTAATTACATAAGAAAAAAATTCATCTCCATTGGCGTTCACCTCATGACTTGCTGCGGTGCGGTCCTTGTTTTCCTATCTTTAACCAATCATGTGATCTTTTCATAACGATGATGATTGGATCAAATCAAGTTTTATTTATTTTGAACGATTTTTTTTTTTTGAAAAAAAAAAGACCATGTGGGGAAAGTTTATACAATGTTCAACTTTTCCATTCTTTATCACTCAAAAGAAAAATTTGTCATTGATTCATTTGTAAACAACCTTAATCTTTTTTTTTTTACTAAATATATTGTATAATAATTTAACCAAAATGTTTGTTATACTTATTGGTAAAATTTCAGGTTACTGTGAAACCAACCATTTTTAATTATTTATGAATGAAACTTGAAAACGTGTTTATCACAAACAAATCTATTTTTATATTAATGTCTGTTATTTGAATATAATAAGGAAATAATACCCTATTATACCCCCATTATTACTACGATTCTAAATATATACATTCGAAACGAAAAAAAGAATTTTTTTTTTTGATGGTAAGCTTAGTAATGAGGAATCTTAATCAGATCATTCGAGAAGGGAGGGAATTCCTGTAAAGAGTTTAAAAGGGATTTCCTGTTTTAAAAAAAAAAAAATAATAAATAATAGGGAAAAAAGTTCCAATTATACCAAATTTTTAATTTTGGTTACCATAAATTAAAGTTTCAATTTTAAAAAGATTTTTAATTAAACCTCGAAGCACAGGGAATCGTCATTCAGCATCCGAGCAATCGTTGAACTTGTTGACTTATTGATAATAGGAAATCCTAAAAGAATTGTTGTCGATCAACAATTTACACGATTTACAAATTAAGATCAATGCGAGGACCACGCGAGAAATTAAAGGTTTTGAACCTTATTTACATTTTTTATTTTATTTTTTGTTTAAACATGATTTTCTTTGTTTCAAGAGATGGAAATTTATACTTGTGTTCAATTTCGTATGTAATCGGTTATTTTCTTTGGGGTAAAAAAAAAAGGGCGGGCTGATTCAATCAGTATTGTAAATTGTAAAAAAAAAAAAAAAATTCGAACTCGGAAGATCATTTTATTTTAATAAATTGTTCCTCAAATTTCCAATTTAAAACATCTATAAGTTTTTTTTTGGAATGACATTTGAAATAAAAACAAGATAACTTATCAATAAAATATATAATAATAAATAAAAAAAAAAAAAAGAATTCAATCAATCTTTTTGTTTTGCTTCTTCGAACTTCTCAAGTTTTTATTTTTGACGATGGATGGACGAAAAAATTGGCGCGGAAATAAGATTCCGATTATGTCGGCATTTCCGGGGATTAATTACATCATATTGTTTCATTTATTCAACAAGATAAAATAAAAAAACTTTTGCTCAACGAGAAAAAAAAAAAAGTTTTTTAATTCTTTTTATAATATCACCCACCTATTTTATATATGCATATATTAATATCCCTTTAATAAATGAATGAATGTTAAATTAAAATAAAACATAAAACAATATAACGATAATCTAAGATATGTAAATAAATAAATTTTTAAAAACTTTGAATTTTTTAAAGTTTGTATGGGAGAAATAAAAGTTGCCGCTTTTTTTTAAAAAAAATAAAAATAAAAATATGTATGCTCTTTGATAATTAAAAAGGAGATAAGGTAGGTTGATGATGAGTTTATTGAGTTGCCGTTTGATGATGATCTTGTGCTGAGAAACGGTCGTACAAAATCTCGAAAGAACAGTAATGACGAATACTCGATCCATTTCTAGTTAGAATTTTGTTGAACATTCAATGATTTCCTTGTATATTCACCAAGAATGGGACATTTAACTGCGTATCATGCCCCAGATCTTAGCACAAATGCACATTTTTTTGAATATATAAACCATAGTCAAATTCTCCTCTTTTTGCTGGAAAAGAAGTGAAAGTCAACGGCTGCGCCTTTGCATTTTTTCATGACCGAACACCACAATCACCTGCAGAAGGGCGTAGGTGCTTTAAGAGGCGGAAGAAATGATCAAGCAAACATCAGGGCTTTATCATCCTCGCTTAACCATCCAAGAAGATTAAGTGGTGGTTCTAAACAACTACCGCCTTTACCTCCTCCACCTGTGGCGAACAAACTTGCTCTGGTGGAACAAACTTTAGAACAAAAAGAGAATAAAGCACCAAATGCTTTAAACATCTATCGGAAAAACTACCTTTTGTATCTTAAATCGGAAAACCATACGATGTTGGTCAATGACTCTCGGTTTTCATCAATGGTTTCTGCTGCGTGGCAACAAGAACCGCCGGTTGTGAAAGAGTATTATGAAAAGATTGCTGCTGAAATTTCAAAACCACAACAAAATTTGGGAGTTCATATTAACACAAACAATGGAAGCGAGCTGGTTGATCCTAGAATTTTTGTAAGCGATGAACAATTTGATTTTGCCTTGTATCGCAATTCAGACGACCATCATTTAGGTAAAAACTTATATATATATATATATCTCACTTATTCTTTTTTATTTTATCTTTTTTTAATTTTTTATTTTTCAAACATTTTAATTTTTTTTTTTTTCTCTCAGTTGCTCCCCCTACACCTGTATCGCTACCTTCAACACCAGCCGAGCCCAAGTTACCTCTGTTCGACTCCTTTGATTCTGATGAAGAAACAGAATATGACACTGTTAACTTCTTTCCCAGTTTAGACTCTATTGGAAGGAGACCCTTATCAATTTCAAAAA
Source organism: Funneliformis caledonium (assembly GCA_910591825.1). Taxonomy (NCBI): domain Eukaryota; kingdom Fungi; phylum Glomeromycota; class Glomeromycetes; order Glomerales; family Glomeraceae; genus Funneliformis; species Funneliformis caledonium. Next base: position 10,462 of record CAJVPQ010000340.1, read on the forward strand.
AGTGAAGGAATAGTTCTCGTCAACCTTCCCGTTCACCTCGTTAATCTTTGGCGATTGAAATCACATTCACACACAAGAAACAAGAAAAAAAAAATTTAATTTCGAAACTCGAAAAATCATAAAGCGGATCGTTCGAATCGACGGATCACAAAACACAAAAGTTCGATTCTAAATGCGACTTGCGAAAGGATAAAAGTTGCGCCCGGCTCTGCGTCATGATGGATATTTATATATTTAAATTATTTTTTATCTTCCATTTTTTTTTTTTTTTTTTTTTTAATATCTTTTTTTTTCAACTTTCCAAAAAAAAAAAAAAATCAAAAAAATCAAAAAAAAAAAGCAAAAAAACATTTACTTCCCGCCGTATTCTTCTCATATTTTTTTTTCCGATAGATAGTTAACTTCTGCGTCTAGTTTAAAATTAATGGTAAATTTACCCCTTCCGAAAAAAAACCCTTCGAACATGCGAATCATCGTCTTTCTAGTGATACGAAATTTTTTGTGGTACGAGTCGTAACAACCAAAGGCGTGGCTTGCTGGTTCTTTGCCACGTAGCCTGTGTAGTAGTAGTGGTGTGAAAGAAAGTTATTTTTAAATAGAATTGCTGGGACGTATAACAAAACGAAAATTTTAATTTATGACATTTTTTTATGTAACAAAAATTTAAGCTATGTACATATGTCTCAAGTAATTTTATAATTTTTTTTTTATGTATACGAAATACATTGTCATTCTTTTTTTGGTACCAAAAAAAAAAAAAAAAAAAAAATTTTTTTTTTTAATTGATTTCCATTTTTTTTTAAAGTGAAAAAGTGGGATAAATTAATGCCGATTCCGCAGCATTTTACGAGGTTGCGCAGTAAATCAATAATATATGCGCACATCTAAATAATGCATAATATGAAGTTTTGCAACCGAATACAAGAAACCGATTCGAACCATTCATCTACACGTTCGCGGATCCCCCTTTCCTATTTATTGGTTGGTGTTAATATAACGTGAAAAGCAAAAAAATTTTTTTTTTTTATGATGAACAAAATAAAAAAAAATTTGATTATCGTCGGTCACATGAAGGTCGGTCATGTACGGTTGTTATCTTTCTTGATTGTAACTCGTAATTTTGGGTTTAGAAATGAACAAATAGGTTCATTCAAACCTTCCAAAATGAATTGTTTTGATTACAAACAATTTTTAAAACCGAAAGCTCTTCTATAGCTTGACCTAATAAATCCATGCTTAATAATGCAATAACAAACCATAATATTATTGATCATGCATAACAAGTGTTATTATATGGGACGCTAAAATAAAATTCCAGGAAAAAAAAAAATCTTTCATTTCCCCACAATAGAGTTATGTCGTGATTGGTAAATGTATGGGAAAAACATTACGTGTATAACTGAATAATATTAAGTAAACTTATTTTGTGTAGGCGCAGTACGATCATTGGTGGGAATTTAAGGAAAAAGTTATGAAATACTCGAATAAAGAAGGATCTTTATCTCTAACGTCGAAAAACCTCACCTGTACAACATAATTAATCTCCTTTCGAGTGAAAAAATTTTCCCCATTGTTAAATAATCATTGTTTTCATCCTTTAACATTTTAAATGAGGACTTGATGATATCAAGACTTTGCGAATAGGAGAGCAATGTCATGCGAAGACCATGCAAAAAAAAAAAAAAAATAAAATAAAATAAAATTATTCATTTTATCATAATTTACAAAATTTTCATTTTCATCATTATTGGGCGCCCCGTGTTGGGAGAATAATTGTAATTATTATTATGGTGGTAATGAAAAAAAAAAAAACCAATAAAGTCAGATTGTTGGACAAAATCAAATAAAATGTCGTCGCATTGGCCTTATTCGGAATAGGAATCCTATGAGGCTTAATGATTTAAAAAAATGTACAATTATATTTTTAATACCAAATAAAGTTAGTATAATCACCATATACAAAATTCAATAAAAAAAAAAATATATAAATTGCTTACTAACTCCAGTATCTAGCTAGTTAAGATTCACCAAATTTCCCTTCCCTCCTCCCCACTTTTGGTTTGTTCGCTTCGTCATGGAACGAAAAACCGCGGCACAAAAAGTTTTGTTGTCACCCGATGTATTATTCTGTATATCGAATTATATCGATCGTCAGGATGATACCTTTAACTATCTCTTCGTTAATACGACATGGACTTTGGTAAGTAATTTCGTGTTTTTTTTTTTTGTTTTTTGTTCTTTTTTTAAAAAAAAAAATTTTTTTTTTTTCATCAAAAGGTAATGGTAAGACAATTATGGAAATCTCCCGTGTGGAAGACGGCTGGTTCCTACCAAAAATTTATACGCACGCTTCGTGGTAGGAAATCACGATTTTCATATGGTGTTATGGTTCAACGTATTATATTTAAAAGTCATCGATCTTATGGGAACATTCCGGATTATTCAACGTTGGATCTAAAATTGATTTCAAGAAAATGTCCGAATATTAAGCATATTACCATCGCTAATCCAAGACAACCTTTCTCGGTGACAAACGTATCGGCAATGTTAAGTTCCGCACCAAATTTATTATCATTCACCGTTTTGAACTGTGACAACGAATGGTTACATGGAGCTTTAAAACCGATGAGAGAAGGTTTATGTCCAAAGTTACAACACCTGGAGATTAGCGATTGGACTAGAAATTGGGCTTTTGACGTTTTAAGGGATGTGGGGGAACGTTGTAAGAATATTGTCTCTTTGAAATTATACCAACGGGTAAATAGGATGGATGTCGCAAAAATGATTGTGAAATCTTTTCCAAATTTACAAACGTTCGAATGTAGGCATATTAATTTCGCAGGGTTACAAGGACTTATCACGGGTGCCGTCAAACTTAGATCGTTAACGTCGCAATTTGAAGAAGATATCACGGATGAGGCTGCCGAAAGTTTAGCTTTCGCTTTCGCCAAACTTGAGTCATTGAGAATTAGAACCATTCATGTCATAGATTTTCCAAAATTTAGTTGTTCCCTGGCCAAACATCAATCATGTTTACGTCATCTTCATCTAGCCACCGTGTATATAACGGATGCGACGGTTGAAAAATTGGCGGAAAATTGTATTTACTTGGAATCCATCGAGATTTATATGTGCTTTCATTTAACAGATTCCGCCTTAAAAGCGTTGGCGAAGCATCGTAACGTTCATTTAAAACACCTCATGATAGCTTATAATCCTCGCATAACGGATGAAGGTATGACAAACATCGCCACTCATTGTATGAATCTAAGAAATTTCATTGTGATGTCATGTACAAAATTGACAAATGTAGCCTTCATAAATATCACGAGAGAATGTAAAAGTTTGGTAGAATTTACTATTCGTAATTTTCCTCGACAAACTTTGGCCTCCATTGTGCATACTTTGGCGACGCGTAATAAAGGAACTTTGAGAGTATTTAAAGCATATGATACAGGACTTAAAACCATTGACAATGCTACAAATCATAAACTTAATTCGGTTGCTTTAGAGAAATTAGCCATCAGATGTCCTCTAATTAAATCTTTGGTACTTAAATGTCAAATACATGAATCTGATGGAAGTGTAAGTGAGAGAGATCCTAAACAAAGAATGTCTCTTTGTTTTATTTTATTTTAGTTTTTTTTTTTTTTTATATTAAAAAGAAATCTAATCTCAAAAAATCTTTTTTTTTTTTTAGTCTCTTATAAAAACTTTTAAGAAATTTCAAAATCTTGAAGAATTAATTATTTATCCACCAGTAAGATTTAACAAATCAAATATCAAACAATTAGAAAAACATAAAAGGCTAAAAGAAGTTACAATAATTAACGGTCTCACATCTGACGCTGAATTGTTTATTGAGGAATGTAAAAATGAAAACAAAGGTGGAATGTACATAACTGTTGTAAATTAAAAATTAAAAAAAAAAAAAAAAATCTTGGGGTTCCTCTGGAAGGTTTCCTAAAATAATGTTGGCATGAATTTACAAAAAACGAAATAAAAGAACAAAAAAGAATAAGAAAAAAGGAAAAAGAAAATAAGAAAAAAATAAATAAAAAAAAAAAAATAAGATACAATATAGCTTTTCTTTTCAACCAGAAAACTTGATTTCAACAACGAAAAAAAAAAAAAAAAATAAATAAATAAATAAAAAAAAAAGAACTGATTTTATATTAATATTCAAAACAAGATATATTCTGATCCTAATTAAAATTCTTATCTATTAAAGCATTTAAGGAAGTTGCAGAGAGTATATTTTCTTTTATGATTTAAAAGGCTATGTTTAAAAGATAATTCATTTATTAATAATAAATAAATTTAAAGAAGCTTTTAAGCGTGTGCAATTTGTACCTATTCTATTTCTTTTTGATTATTATATAAATACTTTTAACCATTTAATGTTTGAAGTATATTTATTACGATAATTTGGTAGATAGTCTCATTTCAAGCAGGTAACCATTCATTAATTTGCAGTTGTAGCAACCGAATACGGGTGGATAAGCCTAATAAACCAGTGTCATTCAGAGAGGTCAGTAAGGCATCGCTGAGGGCTTGCATATGTCTATGGTATAGGTGGGTTACTCCGTAGAAGAGTTTTGAGTGAAGACTATAAAAGAAATTATCTTTTTTTTTGTTATTACTTTATATTTTGATTCAATTTCGAAAGAGAAACAAGTTGGATCAAAAAAATTCTCTCGAATTTTTAAATACTTGTATAAAAAAAATTTTTTTATTATTAATTTGGTAATCCGCTATTCTAGATTTAAAACCCGAATAATTCTTCCCACTGTCCGCGTAAAATGTGTGTTGTGATTCTAGGCGAAAAAAAAAAAAATGATATATGATATATATTTACAATGATATAAAAAATAAAATTACAATTCTTCAAACACGGATTTAAAAAAAAAAAAAATTTAGATATAAATATATATACACATATAACTGAATTTACAAATAAAACTCTTCTAAAAAGTCTCTTCTAACACTTGAATTATTATTACTCTATCTTCTAATTATATTTCTAAATTTTAATAACATAATTCTTTAACTTGGAAAATTTCACATTCAACGATATCACTTTCAATTAAACCAAAATTATGCCCACCATTAAATTTAACAAATTTCTCTTGAAAATTAATAATTAAATCATCGGAAAAATACAATTCATTCGTACCATTATCAAATCTATTATAATTATTAACTGATTCAGAAGACTTATTGTTATTAACTCTGGAATAAAATAGTTCCTTTTTGGGTTTTTTCATCGAGAGCGTAATAGGCGAAACTTTAAAATTCTTTGAACAATCTTTCGTGCTTTTTGTACAATCCTTGTTATTTTTATCATCATGAAGCATCATTCTAGTTACATCACATTTTTCAAATGATTTTCCATCCCCAAATGTAAATATAAACATTTGTTGTAACGAAATGTTTGAATTAGTTTCAGAATTTGAATTAGAAAAATAATTGAATCCAACAGGATTATAACCTCCGACTAAAATATATCCTCCCAAGGTTGAACCTGACGATGGTAATTTTATTTTGGCTACTACCAGAGCAGGACCTTGATTAATACATCTATCATGATGAGTAGAAGCACCATCACGAGTCATTCTGAACAAGAGATTAAATTGATAAGCAGCTGGCGTCGCCATTGATGCTACATTAATAGGTTGTCGTTGTTGTTGTTGATCCAATTGAGCTTTTGTAGGTGATTTACTTGCTGTGGTAGTAAGGATATGAGTGGAAATTGATAATGCGGTTGAAATAGGGCTTGAACTTTGTTGTTGTTGTTGTTGTTGTTTATTCTTTTTGTTAAAGAATGAAAAGGTAAAACAATGTAAATTACATTTCTTTAGTTTAGAAGGAAAATTCGTGGTATTGACAACGTTAGGAACAACGTAATTGCTTTCTTGTATCCAATCAGTGATTTTCAATGCTTGTAAATGGTTCATTAATGCGGAATCTTCTAAAATGATGTTCGTTGATGTATGAAAATTTGTATATGCCTTTTTATGTTGCGTGGACTTGTGATGTGTTGTATGATGATAATTATTACGTTGATTATTTGACAAATAGTATCTGACGATTTCCTCTCCAACATCTGATCCAAAATCTCTCGTCAAATAATTTAAATAAGGCAAAATCTTGTCTAAAAAATAATTTCTACTAATATGACTAAATCTAACATATTTTTCCACCAAATTAAATATTAACTCATGAAACGTATTAAATTCATATTGATGCCATTTTTTAATGTCATGAGAAAATTCATAAATCTTTTCTTGTCCTATGGCCCATTGTAAAATGCATTGCCAAATGGCCCAATCATCTAATCCATTATAACATTCATTTAAAATCTTATCCATAATTTGCTCCGTTAGTAAATGCAAATCATTCTGTATAAGTAAACAAGTTGGGTCCTTCTTGATTATTGTCAATGTGTGAAGCAAAAGTTTTGAAAATGCTATTGGATTTGAATATGAACATTGTAATATCGGAACTATTTTCGTTTTTAACCAATCAGAGTTTAGGTGAATGAAATATGATTGTATATCATGTGTAAAATCTTGGAGAACCAATTCATCTGATGCTTTTAATAAGTCCAAAATGGTCAAAATATCCAATCTTTCCAACTTAACATTTCCAAAATAAAGATATCTAAACAAGTGTGTGACCAGTCATGGGTTAGATTATCATCCCAACATGTACATGTGAAACAGATAAGGAATTTAACTTTACCTTAGTATTGTGGTAAATACTTTTGAGGACAAATTTGGTTTATCAAAGAAATACATATCACCCTGTTTTTTTACCCAATGGTTTGAAAAGGCGGTACGAAAATAATATGACCTTTTACATAGGATGATTGAATGACTTCGAAACCTTTTAACAGATGGTCCTTCTCCCACGCTAATGATCACATCAAAATTTGTATTATTAGGAGAAAGAGGAATATTCGCATTGTTATTATTAGGGTCGAATTGAATCAATTTTTCAAAAGCTAAATCATCAGCATCCGTGTCAAATAAATTATTATTAAGCGTAGACGATGATGATGTAGTTGAACTTGAAGTATTTACGGTTAAGGTTGAAAAATCTGATGAGGAAGCAGTTGATATCGAAGAAATTTGTGATGTATGACGATAACGACGACAATTTGTACTATCATCATCTGGCAAGATGCTGCTAAAGGTGTCACCGATTATCTTGAAATGTCTTCGACTTTGGTAATCATATGAATTTACTATTTCAATCTCATGTGGAATATATGATGAATTGTATGAAGAAGGTGATATTGGTAATGTATTAGGTTTGTAATGTATTGGAATAATTGGAGCTGTTGGAGTTGGGGGAAATGTTGGAGATGTTGGCGATGTAAGCGGCGTTGACTGTGAATTTTTGGTTAGAGCATCGAGGCTCTCATACATCATTTCTGTTATATCTAACATTTTTTTTTATGTTTAGTGAAAAAAATAACTCAAGCAAAAATGCAGCGTACGAATAAAAGCATAAACCTAAAAGAAAAAAAAGGAATTTTTTTTTTTTTGGGAAAAAAGAAACATTTATTTTTTTAGTAGTATTTATATTGGCGTTAATTTATATACTATTATTATATAAACAAGTAACGTTCTTTATAAAAGCGCTCTAATCCGCAATTGTTAAGTCTTATATGTGATCTTATGATCTACGTGCATTTCATATGATATGACCAGCCGAGACCACAATTCCGCTATTTCATCCGGTTTGTCCAAATGATTATTAAAATTTAAAATGAAAAGATAACATTATTTTGTACCTGTAATGGTAATAAATACAAATTCAGCATCATTGAACTCATTCGAAAAATCGACTTCAATGTCATATGACCGAAAAATTCGGAGCTTAGCTATTAATTATTTATAGAACGAGGTTAGAATTAGTAATCACTAAATCATTTAAAAGTCGATGAGCATTTCTAAATTTATCCATACAAAATGGACACATTTGAACTATTTTAAACCTTTTCCAATGTAGTTTATTTTTAAACTAAACTTTAAAACTCCTGAAACATATCACAGATGGACCCTTGTAATACTCTAAATATTTACAGGGAAATTACGAGTTACGATTTCTATTATGACCGGAGGTTTCTACCCAAGAATCTGGTACAATCTCATATTTAAAGAAATATAATTAGACAAGATGACTCATTATTAAATCGGATTTCGGATTTTATTAAGTTAAATTTCCATTTTTATTCATTAGATTTTTTTTTTTTCTTTGTTATCTGTAAATTAATACTTTTGGCTTAGATAATTGTTTTGCCACATGTGTTTTTGTTATAAACAGTTTCAAAAACAATGCCCTAATTAATTGGTTAATTTATAACACGTTTTTTTTTTTTTATCTATCGGTTATGCGGCAAATCCAAATGTATCAAAAATTGTCACGCGAGTTTCATTCTTTTGTCAGCCAATAGTATAAAAAAAAGGAAAATGAAAATTTAGACTTAAATATTAAAGATAATGCGTACAATTTATCATTGTTTTCGTTATTTCAGTGGTATATTACAATGTCTGATTCATAATGGTATTACGAACAATGTAGGAAAATAAAAAACCTTCTGATAGGCATTTGATTTTCAAAAGAAATTTACTAAAAGGCGTTAAAATTTAAAACGCTATTACATGATTATTATCCAAAGAAAATCTACGCCAAGCAAAACACTTTCAAAGGAATTTACGCGAATGTGATTTATGATAGACAACCCTATCACAACAATGTAAAATTGATCTTAATTTATTTGATTGGATGACTTGTTATTTCTCGCTCGAAATTTGAAAATGTTACTTGTCTTCCAATAAAAGATATGCATAAAAAATATTAAAAAAATTTGATAAGAAGAGTTACTGTAGAATAGAAGATGTGGCTCGCACATCATAAAAACTTGGTTTTAGAGCTCAAATGAAATGTTGACAGTGCCCTTGGCATTTCTCTTGTCGCACCTATCATCTTGAGCGCATAATTTGATCCATAAACCGAGATGCCCGTAAATTGTGATTTATTGATTTATTTCTCTGGGAATTTTCGTACTCACACTAAATGACAAATCGCCTTTAGAGGCGTATTATTTCCTTTCTCTTTGGCTTGTTGATTTTTTGTGGTTCAGGGAGCAATTATCACGAAAGTAGTCACTTTATGAATCTTGCCTTCATCTTAGGAATGTTATCAAAAAAAATCATATATTTTTATATCATTAATTAGTATCTTTTTGTATTAATTTAGAATCAAAAGTTTTTTGAATTTTTTTTGTTATAGTATTTTCTGTAATTTAGTATTTCTATATTTTTTATATTATTTAAAAAAAAACTTTATTAAAAACTAAAATTACATGTATTACGAATTTATATTACTGTATATAGTATATTTATAAAAAATTTTATTACTCAAAATGCTTATATGGGACATACTGCAACAAAACCAGACAAAGTGAACATTGGTATTACTAAGGATTTCAGGGATCAAAATTTGTAATGTGATTATAATTTGTTATCTTAAGTGATATATAGAACTACTTCTATGTAAAAATAGTTAATATGAAACTTATTTACATCAGATCTACTATGAAACCCAAGAATTACAGCACTATTAGAAGTATTTTAAAGAAAGAACAAAGTGAAAAAATTGTTTCCTATATCTTCAAAATAAATGATACTCAGGCATTGGAAGCTTATCTAAGTAAGGAAAGGATTACTTATGAAATTTATCAAAAGGAAAGAAAAATAATAAATGTTAAGAAAAGAAAGCAGCATGAAGGTGTATTGTTACCTAATAAGAAGCAGAAACCTTTAGAAGGAAAATAACTATCATTTTCTTTAATAGTTGGAATTATACAGAAGGAAATATCTAAAATTACTTTCTTATTTTCAATCAAGGTCATTTCTTAGTTTCTTTAATTTCAATTTGTGCAGTTAATTGACCATTCTGTTGTTATAATTGGGTTAATTAAGCTTTTAAATCATTGATTTCTTTTAATAATTCTTGTGGAGTTAATTCTTTTAGTTGTTTGTTTTCTTTTTCTAGTTGCTTAATTCGATCTAATAATTCCTGTTTTTGTTTTTTATGCCAATATTCAGCCACTTCTAAGGCTTCCAAGTGTGTATTTACTTCCTCTTTTAACTGTCTTTCCTTTTCTTGTAAGCCATTTATTTGCTGTTCGTAAAAAAGTGCTATTCCTCCGTTTTGATGAGATAAAAGAGGAAGTTCTTTTTCATTTTTCTCTTCTTTGCAATCACAAGTATATCTAGTCTTTAACCTTCTACAATCACACTCAGGCAATTTATCATTTTTAAACTTCTCTTCATCAGGAATTTTTTTGAACATCAGATCTGCGCAGGTTTGCAATATGATTTTTTTGTGCAGATTTCTGTACATAGCGCCAAACTTTGAAGAAAAATTTCTATGATTTCTGTGCAGATTTTTAGGTTAAAAATCATGCATAGCATTTTTACTAAATAAATCTTCAAAACAATTTCATCTGTAAATTACATGATTTTATTTTACAATTAATAATTAATAAGTAAAATCATTTATTTTATTTTAATATTCACAAATATAATGCATATATAGTACATAAAAAAAAATTGCTTTAAAAAACATTACTAATAAAAAAATGAACTAGCAGTTAAAACTTCGATCCAGTCCAGAAATCTAAGAAAATTATGATATCTGTTAATTCAAAATGTTGCAAATGTATCGATAATTAATTAATAACTAACTTACCAAATTGTCATAATCATCGTCATCATCTATTGTTACTTCGCTTCCTCCAGCTTGTGATGTCAATTCATTTCATTTCCTGTTATGTACAGTAACTTTGGCTTCTTCGTTAGCTATCTGTTCTATTACTTTTCGTGTAATAGGATTCTTATTTTCGTAGACACGCTGTTTAATAAAAAATGTCAATTATAATATGCGAAATATTTAAAATTTAAAGTATTGCAAATATATTTACCAGAAATGCATTAACCTGTTTTATGACTGACTTGTCGTTACATTTTATTTCAGGACTTTTGGATTTATCGCAAATTTGTTAAATATTTTCAGCATTGAGATTTAATAAGATGTCACAGATAGCGAGAATATAAGTACAATGCATCATCAGGAGTTCCTTGTTTTTATATTACTTGAAAACAGTATCACCAATTCTCACAAGAAATTCGTTATCAGTAAAAAGTACGTCATAAACGGCTTGTATTTTTTTACTTAACTTCTATTCAGCGATCTTAATTATTAGTGTATTGTTATCGATATGATCTAACCGTTCACCATAGACGAAAAACATCGCATGACGGATGCTTGCTGCAATGTCATTTCGTTTACTACGACATTTGGCTTTAATCTAAAAACAAAATAAATAATGGAATTATTGAAGATCTCTTTAAAGTTTTGATATTTCAACTTACTTCCGGTAACAACTTTTCTTTAAACATAGAAATCCAGCTATTTCTACCTATACTTTCAATAAAATGGTCAGCATGTTCAGAAAGAAAGTCTTCTAATGTCTTGCGAAATTCACTAGCTGAAGGGAATAAGATAATATGTAGTAGCTTCCTAACTGCTTCCTTATATGCACGCTATAAAATAATAGAATATCAATAGAAGTCGAAATAGAACAGCTTGATGTATTAACTTACACTCCAAAAATCATCAAAAAGCTCATTAAGTGCAACAAGCCTATTTAATGCTTTGGTGTTCGCTTTTTGTCGCTCACTTATATATTTGCAAAGTTTATATAATGCGTTAATTTTTGAATCAATTAAATTCATCGTATAATTGAATTCTTCTTTTGTAAGGTAAGCTTTGGACATATTTTTATTTATAGAAGATTGTGAGACCAGTTTCTGTGGAGAAATTACAACATTGGTTACAACTGATTCATGTTAATTATCATCATCAGACGTTCTATAATATTCATCATCGTTCTAAAAATCATCGACTTTATCTATATCCATAGGTGCTAGTTCGAATGATTTTCTACGTGAAGTTCTCTAATTCTTTTCTATATCTGTAGACATTAGTTTAAGCGATTTTTTACGCGAAACTCCTTGATCTTTTTCTAAATCAAAAGGTACTACTAGCTCAAATGATTTTTTGCACGAGTTTACTTGGTCATTTTCTACATCAACAGACAGACTTTCTTGATCATTTTCTACATCAACATGTAGGTTTCCTTGATCATTTTCTACATCATCGGTTGATAATCTAGCTGTTGTTGATTCTTTTTAAAATTTTTAAAAAAAATCAAAATATTATTATAAATATATATGTCGGTATGTATATAAAAAATTCTATAATGTTAAATTTTTTTTTGATTACTTACTAACATAGGATAGCATTTGTGAAAATTTGTTCGTTGCCTTTTTTCGTAACTGAGTTGTTTCAACTGAAATTTCAGTTGTATGTGATTTGTTTAAAAATTTTCGTGGTTTTTTAGTATTCATATTTTTAGCGATGTTGGATAAAATAAAAATTTGTTCAGGAAATATTGTTTCTTATAAAATAAATAAAGAATTAATTAATTAATTAAAAAAAGGTAATAGTGTAACTAGGTAAAAATATTTAATATCGAAGATTAAATAATTAAAAACTCGATTTACTTTACCTCCTTTAATTACTTTGATTTTTTTTAATGTTATTGAAGAAAATGGATCTGAAAAAAAAAACAATAATGAAAATCAGATAAAAAATATTCACAAAAAATTAAAAAGTCGAAGGATAGAGAATTTCATATTTTTATTAAAAAAAAATAATAAATAATGTGATGCTTGGAGTATTAAAATATTACACAATGATCATTAAGCCGCAACTGATATATTTAACTAAAAATTAAATCAATTACCTGATTGATAAAGTCAAAGAAAACAATCATCAAGTAAAATGCTTAAAAGCCAAGAAAATATTAATCAATTACATAATTGATGATATAATTAAAAGCTAAAAAGCCATCATCAAATTTAATTATTATATTAGTTATATAAAAATTGAAAAAATAAAATCGCATAAACCATAACCAATTCCTCTCAATAAATCATTACTTTATATTCAATTGTGTTTCATACGTTAATTTTTAGAAACAAAAACTAATAATGAATGAATTTTATTGTAGAATTTGCAAGAGAATCTTTTTAACTTCTAGCGGATTAACACGACATGCTAACACTATGCATCATGGTAAAATGTCACTTCCCAAAGATCACAATTGCAGTAGTCAATACAAAGTCCAGAACATGACTCGAGCTTGTGGAGTATGCTGATCACAACGACACTGGAGTCAGCTTTATTCACCCTCACAGTAAAACCTTCATCGTAAGTTAATATAACAGATATAATCATAGATAAAAACCTCCAAAATGAGCCACAATATAATCTGTGAAGTCACGTAGAATTAGAAACTGAAGATATCATTGAAGAAAATATCAAAGATATGGAAATAGACTTGCAAATAAATGCCAAAGATCACGAACTCGAATCTAAAGATCTTCAGGATGCATCTTTGAATAATGCCTTAGACGTTATCGAAGAAAAAAATAGGCCAAAATGTATAGCAATATAGCCAAATAAAGCGTATTGAGATTTCATGGAGTTGGTGATAGAAGGTAACATCACCAATAAGATTGGTGATAAAATAATAAAGTTTTTCAATAAACATAGCAACTTGAAAGAATCTCCATTACCAAATTCAACGAAAAAAGTAAAGAATATCTCAATCAAATAAAATCACCTTTAATTAATTTTAAAGAGAGAGTCATTGCGACTTATAACAAAGTTGATTTCACCCTCTATTATCGTCTGATTTTCCGAGCAATTCAGACTCTCTTACAACATTCAAAAGTATCTGATAATTTTGTTCACAAGGGAATCTTAAAAAAAGATTATAATGAAAGGATATTCAGAGAACTGTTCGAATGTGACTGGTGGCTAGAAACGGAAAAGACTCTTCCACCTTTAAACCATCTTCTATCTATCATTTTGTACTTAGATGCAATGACTTTTGATGGACTTGAAAAGACTTCAGGTCATCCTGTATTTTTAACACTTAGAAACCTTCCAAATTGGATTCAAAACTTATCAGAAACAAAAGTTCTTTTAGGATTTTTGCCTAAAGTACAGGATTCAGGAATCAAAACTACCGAATCATTTAGAAATTTACAACATAAGATATTTTACAAGTGTTTCAATACCATGCTTCGACCTCTGTTAGAAAAGCCTGATGCACTATATTTCAGAGTCAAAGGATAACCTATGTGTTTTATTGTGCGCATATCATTTTTTCTTTCAGATATGCTCGAAGCTGACGAAATAACAGCAACGTATAAATCAGCCTGATGTAAAATGCTATGTCATACTTGCATGATCTTACAAAGTGATCTAAATGATATGAATATCACGTTAGAGAGCATACCTCTTAGAACTCACGAAAATATGCAGGAAATAGTACAAGATGATCAAGGAAAGGACTTTTCTATACATTCTATCAAAAACACCTTTTGGAAATTCCTGTTAAGTATCACTATTATTTTTAAAAAATTATAAATTTGAATTGATTAAACTAAAAATATTTAAAATTTTTATAGAAATCTGAATATTTACGAAGCTTGTGTTCCTGACCGTATGCATCATATTGATCTTGGACTCTTCAAATATCAATTAGAATTCACACAAGAAATTCTGAAGAGTGTCAGAGGAACGGAATTACAGAAGATTTTTGATGATCGTCTCTGTCAGATTTCTCACTTTTCTGGTCTTAAACTACCAAGTAAATTAGATTACTTAAAAGTAGCTACCGCATCAGATTATCGTCATATCATGAAAATTATCCTTTTTGCTCTAGATGATATTTTCGACGAATGGGACGAAATAACCTGTAATGAACTTTGCAATCTTTATTCAAAGTTTAACAATATGTATATTATGAACAGAAGAGAATCGTATATAGAAAGTAATATAAAAAAATTTGAGGTAATTGTATTTAGTTAACTACATTTGGTTAAAATATATATAGTATATATATTAACGAATCTGTTAACAGAAATTAATCATTAGTTGGAGTACTAACTTTAAGAGAATATTCACTCCATTATCATCAATGGAATGCAGTTTTCCTAAATTGCACAGCTGGCGGTATCATGCAGGTAACTGAATCTTCAGATAATTATTAAAAGAAATTATAGTTTTGTGACTAATTTCAATGGTGTGTTCTGTCAATTCCTGCGATTTGTAAATACGGAGCATTAAATGGGCTATCAACGAAAACATATGAGACTCTTCACAAATATTATGTCAAAACTTCTTACCGATTATCAAATAGGAAAGATGTGATGTGGCAACTAATAAATGCTGTTAGTTAAAATCTGAACAAATATAAAAGAAATATTTTTTTTTTCTAAATAATTAGAGACATGATAGATTCAACAATCTAATACTTACATTTTGTAGGCAAAGTGTAATGAATTAACCCTAAAGATTAGTAAAGTTAATCGACGTAAAATCGAAGGATTCAGAAAAGTCCTTTTAGAGTTACAACTGGATGCCATTAATCAAAAATAAAATATTTTAAAGAATCGGAAAATTCTCCACATGCAAATATTATCGAAGGATTACCTTAAACAATTTTAGCACTAGATATTTTTTTAGATACGTTTTCGCAAGATTCAGAAGTGAAGACTTTTGTATTAAAATTTATGAATCAATTCATTTAGAAAGTGATAAGATTTTGAGAACTTCCACAAGGTTTCAAGGAAAAGAATGGTTCAGCAATATAGCGGTAATTCTAGCGGAGGATCAAAAATAATACAGTTTGGATGATGGTGCTTGGTATAGAAAAGTAAGTGAGACTCTAAAGATATCAAATTTCTCTTTCATTTTTTTTATAGTATGTTTCTTTAACAGAATTTCTTTTGAAGGTTTTGTTATTATTTAAATTCTTTCAGGGATCATTCACAAAGGAGCCATATAAACTGGCTCTTGTTCGATGGTATGATATTTATCAAACAGAACCTGAACTTTACGGCTGTTCACAGCTATATTACACTAAAGAATACAATGCAATCCCAATTAGTTCTATAAACCAAGAGGTTCATATCGTGTCAAGATTTAATAAGGAAAATCATTTTTTATTAAATAAATACATGTTTTAATAAATTCTAAGAAAAAATAATCCTGTATAGTGAAGTTAATAAAACTTCATGAAAAAAAAAATAAAAATAAAAAAATGAAGTTCTTTTTTAAAAAATAAAGTTAAGGTTAGTTTCAAAAAAAAAAAAATAAACTTTATGAAAAAAAAAATTAAGTTATTATTTAAAGTTAAAAGTTTAGTTTAAAAAAAAAATAAACTTCACTCAAAGGACCGAGTTATTAAGAAATCCCGAAGACCTTTTTTTAAAGATTATACATTTTACAGATTATCATAGATTAGGTTTCTGAAAAATTGAAAAAATGATGACGATCTTCATTTTTGCAGATTTCTATCAAAAAGGTTTTAAAAACTAGTAGCGATCTGCATTTTACTGATCGTTGCAAAAATTTCTAAAAAAATTGCACATATATTATAAAATTGCAGACCTGAATAGATCTATTATCCAAAAAATTTCCCGATGTTTACAGTTTTCACAAGCCTTATCACTTTCAACTATTTCACCAGTCACTTTGCTTCACGTTCTGATTTGACAAACTGCTTTTTTCAAACCAGGGCAGAAAACACAAGTAGAATTACTGCTGTATCATTCTTCTAAATCTAAGATTGTGTAAAGCAGTTCTCTTATGATTACTTAACTAGAACTTCTATTTTAGCAACAATTGTTTGACTGTGAAACTTCTCTCTTTTGATTAATTTCTGTAATTGCTAAACCTTGGCTTTTGTTTTTGTTTTTAATTGCTTGAAAATGCTTTATTTATTTAAAATCCTACTTTCTACTTCTTTAGGAAGAGAGGGTAAGGGTTTTCTTTTCAAATATAGTTGTGTTTATAATTCTTGTCTTTCCTTTGCTTCATCCTCAAATCTCTGATCATTCTTTTTTAACATTTCTAATTTTTAGACTAATTTTTCTTACAACTTTGCATTCTTTGTTATTTCCTCTTCAAGCATTTTATCAGACTTTTGGAACATTAGTAATTTTTCTTTGATTTCATCATTCAAAAGACCTTTTTGTCAATTTTTTCATTCTTCAGCTATATCTAATGCCTTAGAAAAGTCTTTAGCATTCTTTTTCCATTTTTCAATAACTTCAATAGCAACTTCAACTGGTTTATCTTCATTTTCATTTATTAACTCTTTTAAATCTTTTTTGTGCTAATAATCTCAATTATTTTTTCTTCTTGTTGCTCTTCTTTAAGGTAAGTATTGAAAATTTTAGCCATATTTTCTTTTAAATTTTCAACCTATTCTTTAAAAGGAGTTAATTCAGCAACTTTTTTTTCTAAAAGAGCATTCTTTTCTTTTAATTTTTCATTTTTTTGATAAATATAACTATAAGAATCACAATTAAGTAATGTTCATTTACTAAAGCCTTTAACCACATTTTCAAAAGTGAAATTGTTGCCAAAAATAACTTTCTCAACTCCATTTTCTTTTTGAATCTTTACTCAACCATCCTTAGATCAAAAAATGTTTTTCTAAGGTCATTAAAGTTCCAGCAATTTCTGGACTTTCATTTTCCTTAACATTGTCAATAGCATTTCAAATTCTTAGTTTAAAATCATCTTCTTTGTTTTTTAATTGCTTTTTTAGTGTTTCTATTTCATTTAATAGTTCTTTATTTTTTTTTTGTTGTTTATTTATGATGTTTGTCATGATTTTTTTGTTTGTTCCTTTTTTATTTTCTTTTAATATACTATACTTATATCCTTTTTATGATGATATATTAAGTATATAAATTTTATTTTACTACTTTTTTACTTTAAAGGTGGAAAAAGCTAAACTTATTAAACTTAATGACAGTAAAGAACAAATTAACTAATAATGAAGGTGATTTTATTCTAAATATTTTATTCATTTCTGGTATAGATTGGTCTTGGACAAATAATATTTTTGAATTCATCTCTTACAAATGGGTGAATATTCTGGTAAAGATATTCTTGCCTTTTGTAATCCAAAGGAGATGGTGTTAACACTAAAATATATAAAGCTTTAATTTCTTCAAAAATATCTGTTTTTCTAGTTTTTAATAAATTGAATTTAATAAAAGTTTTATTAGCCACTTCCTGAGTTTTGACTACACCAAGGTTAGATACTTTAAAAAGAAAATGTTAATACTTTTGTAAACCATTTAGTTTCTTAAAATAAATTCCCAAAATAGCTTTAATATCTAAGTATTGAAAGCCTTTTTCACCTTTATAACATTGAGTTTTGTTCAATCCTGCTAGGTTAGATCTTTTCACCACATCAACCACATGATCCAGACAATCTACTCTTGTTTTTCTATAAAGTTTTTTAATCAGGCCAAAATTACCATCACATTTGAATTTAGTATGTCCAGCAATCATAAAATTCAATTCAATACTTTCATAATAACCACAAATTACTAAATATAAATAGAATCAAATTGTTACATTATTTTTATTCTGTCCATCAGCATTATCACAAGTAATCTTTAAATATTTTTCACCTTTATTCAATTTCTTAATTCCATCAAAAATCATACTAAGTGTGTATTTGGTCTTTTTCCTATAATTTCATTTTCATTAAGAATATAATTAATTTGCACCCTTACTGCTTCATCTTGAATACCAAATAAATGAACTTTACATGAACTAAGGTAATAAATTTTACTTACTTGTTGATCTAAATGTAGCACATGAACATTTTGAGCTTAATCATAACTACAATGAGCAGTAGCATCAATACTACAATATTGTGTTTTACCCTTAGAATAATGTTGATCAACTAGTTTTCTTTGTTCTTCTGCTAATTTGGTATTTTTATTATAATAATTTCTTTCTAATTTGGCCTTGAATAGATTTTCTTTAAATCTTTTGAGTAGATCTTTGGCTTCATCCTCTTGGCGAGCATTATAATGTAAACTATCTCTAAAATGCTGACAAGTATCACACAAGTCAGTCCTAGGACTCATAATTTGAATTTCTGGTGTCAATTGATGTCATAATTTCTGAATGCATCATATTTTAAAGATTTCAACTTATTGTTTTCTTCCAGAACAGCTAGAAAATCTCTATGTACTAATTTATAACTCATTTCAGCTGGTAAGAATATAATTGATTGAGTTATTCTATTGATACTTCTTCCTGGACTTGATAATCCATAACTTCTGCATAATTTTCTAGGAAATTCTTTACTATTTCTGCAACACTTTTGTCAATTACCATTTTAGTTTTCCATTGAGACATTCTTTTAATATTACCATGAATTCTTGGTAGAAGACCAATATTTATCAGATGATTTCTAATATTTTCAAAATAAGTTCTACCAATTCCTAACATATTAAGATAAGTTTCTTGACAAAGAAGTGTATTGTGATCCAATGGTAGAAAGTTCTTTTATTAGATCTAGTTTTCTTTTTAAGGTATCTACTAGTGCTTATTGATTTACCATCTATTACTTTAAGTTGGACCATTAAAAATATGTCTTGTTCTGATTTAGAAAGAGCTTGAAAAGATTCTCTTAATTCTGTAAAATTTTCCTTAAGAATTCTGAAAGAACAACTACAATTACATCCTTTTTCTAAAAAATCAATTGCTTTTTGATATTCATTAGAACTATTATATTTACTATTACTTTTCATATATACACTTATTCCTATATATATAATTTTATGTTTACTTTGTCCCAATAAAAAATTTGATATAAAAATTCCATAAAAATATTAAGTTTTATAACGTATAACTTTTATGGAAAATCAGT
>CAJVPQ010000341.1:0-30324 GCA_910591825.1 Funneliformis caledonium
TAGCGTTAACGAAGATTCTTATAACGAAGTCCTGATCGGCTGGATCAGCAACTTCGTTATATCGAGGTGTGACTGTAATGTATATTATTGTATATAAATTTTTATAAAGTAAAAACTTATTTATTAATCATAACAAAATAAATTTCAAATTAAAAAATACAGTATAAGTAAATATCAGTTAAATAAAGTAAAAATTCAAGGTTAATTTACAGTATATTAAATACAAATTTGTACAATTAAAGTCACGTGACCTTAATATAAACGCATTTTTAAATCAACGGGTGAATATTATTTTAGAACGGAGGATCGTCCGGATATCTGTTTCCTTTGAAAGAATCGGAAACGTTTGACTTTCTAAGAATATGATATTCAAAAAAATAAAGATAAGACCAAAAATGAACATTCTTATCTTATTTTAGAATTATTAAGTTTCAAATAATTCTCACGTTATCGTTACAGATGATCATTAATCATCTACATGTAACTATAATGCGCTCCAAATTTCCAAATTTGTCAAACAGCAAGAATTTGCTAACTCTGATATAATTTTATTATTACGGACAAAAAAATTTATTTATGGTTTCGGTGTTAGGTTGAAAGGTTTTTGGTTGGGAATTTAGAGTAAGCTGTGGCACAGAAACTAAATGACAAAAATTTTTTCGTAAATAACGAATATAATTAAATCGGAAGAATTAAAAAATTTTGTATATAAAAATTCGATCCGGACAACGTTTTTGTTAATCACTTTTAGTGTGGCCACATCTAATCCGATTCTTGATCTACTTACTAGAATATTTGTATACTCGTCATTTTGTGATTATCGATTTGTCCGTGCATTAGCAAAAATTTAAAACGGTCGAGTATCATATATTTAAATTGGATAAGGATCTGAAACATTTTTACATTTCTTTGTGAGGTCTTAATTAAGACGTCAACAAAGTGTTGTAACTAATTGCGGTGTTCCGCGATTCACATAACAATATTACAAGGTAGCGAGGAATATTTGATCTTGCACAAACTTTAAAATGATTCTAATTTTGTAAATTATAATAATACATTGAGCATTTTGTAGTTAACTTAGTAATCGTAATTAAAATCATCAATTCACATGGCTATCAGATTTATTGTAACCGATTAGAGAGTTTGCAAAATTTTATATAAAACCCGCCAGGGTACTATCGCAACCCTTCCATATTCTTTGAAATCAAACATTACGCTTGAACTAATATTCTAAAAAAAAAAAATTTTAATAACAATAATAATGAGCGAATCAACTGATATCAATCCTGAAAAAGGAGAAATTGATGTAGAAAAAGAAAAAAAAGACACGATTAATGATGATGATTCTCCAATCCCGATGGTTGCTGCGGTAAATATAATAGTTTTCAAGTTTTCCGATTTAAATTATTTTTTATTATTTATTTATTTATTTTTTAAGGCTGTTAGCACCGAAGATGATCCAAGTTTACCTTGCTTAACTTTTAGATTTTGGGTTTTGAGTACGGTGAGTCATTTTTTGTTTCTCCGTGACTTTGACGAATCATATTAATGAAATGATCATTAAATTTAGTTCTTCACGGCACTTGGTGCAGCGATATCCACATTTTACTATTTTCGTCCGAATAGTCAAACTTACTCCGTCTTTTTTGTGTTGCTTATATCTTTTTTCTTGGGACATGGGATGGCCAAGGTGCTTCCAACGAGAAAATTTCGAATTTGGCGATGGGAGTTTAGTCTTAACCCAGGTTTTTTATAATTTTAATTGAAAACCTGATAGAAAACCTTTGCGTTTAATCGATACGAATAATATTTGCTTTACGTTTCATTTTGATCAACAGGTCCATTCAATATCAAAGAACACGTTTGTATAGTAATAGCTGCAAATACTGGAGGCGTATCGGCATACGCTATTGTATGTATCGATTAATTTATTTAGATATTCGCAAAGGGCGTCACATTAACCAATTATTATTTTATGTAATAGGATGTCATTTCCATGCAAGAACTTTTCTATAACACCCACATACCCTTTTTAAAAGGTTTCTTTCTGCTTGTAAGTTCTCAAGTTTTGGGATACGGAATGGCAGGATTTCTTAGAAAATGTAAGTCTTACTTTAGGGCTTCAGTTGAGTAATATAGAGAAGGACTAATTAACATATTTGGAATAAATAGATTTGGTTCGTCCAGCAAACATGATTTGGCCTGTTAACCTTGTATACTCGACCTTGTTCAGTTCATTTCACAACAGTATGCCCGCAGCACGTCAAAAACTTCGATATTATGCTATTGTATTTGTCATTGTGTTCATTTGGCAATTTGTGCCGGTATACATGTTTAACCTCTTAACAAGCATAGCTCTATTATGCCTAATATCTCCATACAGTAAGGTGATGAATAGATTAGGAAGCGGTTATCATGGTTCGGGAATATTAAATTTTAGTTTGGATTGGAATGCAATCGGACAATTCGGACCATTATTTACCCCATGGCATGTAATATTTTTGTTAATTGAAAATGAATTTTGCTAAAAATCTCGATAAATAACTTTTTGATTTTCCTTCGTTTAGGTGGGTTTCGGTGAATTATTTTGTCGGTGCAATTATTGGTTCATGGATTATTGTGCCAGTTGTATACTACGCCAATCTCTTGTAAATATAAATTTACATTTAAAACGTGATTTTTTAATTAACAACCTTAACGCATTCTTTTTGTTTATTTAGTGATGCAAATAAATTTCCTTACATATCTTCACATCCTTTTGACAAAGATGGAAAAAAGCAAGCGATTTTATGTTTAAATTTAAATATTTTTCCGGATAAAGACACGAATAATTAGTAATTTAACAATTTCACTTTTTAATAGATATGATCAGTTATCAATTCTCGATAAAGAGACCGGTTCTTTAAATGAGACGGCTTACGAAAATTACAGTCCTGTGTATATATCGACCAGCTTCGCTTTTACTTATCTGTATAGCTTCATGATGCTTACTGCAACCATAAGTCACGTTTACCTTTTTTATGGTGAAGAAATTTGGAAAAGATTCAAAGCTAGTCGCAAAGAAGAAGAGAAAGATGTTCATTGCAGAATGATGGATAAATATCCAGGTAACATTGAGCACATATTTTGATTTTAGTGATCCTAATAACTTGAAATTTATTTTGTTTGTTTGTTTTTTTTAGAGGTTCCAAATTTTTGGTATGCGGCAGTATTTGTTAGCATGGCAGCAATTGCTATTGCACTTGGATACATAAATGATGCGCATTTACCATGGTGGGCACAATCACTGTCTATTGCAATTGCAGTGAGTATGGTGCTTCCAATCGGTAAATTTTGTTCTATACTTTATTTCCTTTTTTCCGTTAATTAAATATTTGTTAAAACGACACGCATATTTGAAATTTGTAGGAGTGATAACGGCGATATCATCAAATACCCAACTCGGTTTGAATGTGATAACTGAAATGATCTGTGGTTATCTGCTTCCTGGCAATCCTATTGCCAATGTGTACTTTAAATTGTATGGTTATATGGCATTGTATCAGTGTCTTCTCTTACTTTCCGACCTTAAGCTTGGTAATTATATAATGAATGTATAATGTGACCAACTCGTACTTTTATGAATAATTTTTATTCTTTGTTATAAAGGTCATTATATGAAAATTCCTCCACGATACATGTTTATTTCTCAATTGTATGCTACGATCATTGGAGCCTTTGTAAATTATTGGGTTTGCCAACTTATTATTCAATACAAGCGACCATATCTTGATAACACAGAAGTTGATCCAACCGGCCAAGTAATCTTCAATTTTCTTTTTCTTTTTATTTTTTTTTTGACTCGAGAGAATGTATATTAAATAATTTTTTCTGTTTCATAAAATCATAGTGGACAGCTAATCAGTCGCAAATTTTTAACACGGCATCAATAGTATGGGGCTTGATTGGACCAGCAAAAACGTTCGGGGTAAGAAAACTTATTTGATTGACGTTTCTCCACCTTACCAAATACCCACATTTAAAGTCTACACATTTTTATTTAGCCCGGTTCTTTTTATCAACCACTACTTTGGGGATTCGTAATTGGGTTCGTTTTACCAATCCCGATTTACCTCTTACATCGAAGATTCCCAAAAGCTAGGTTTGATTTGGTTAACATACCATTAATTTGCACTGGTCTTAGTATAATTCCTCAATACTATAGAAATTTTATAATTATGGGATTTTTGGCAAGTTTTATGAGTCAGTATTATGCCTATCGTTACAAGAATAGGTAAGTTAACTGTATATGTGACGAAAGTATTTTATCCTGATTTTTTTAATCTCTAATTATATAATTTTATTTTGACCGTGATTTAGATGGTGGAAAAAGTAAATACAGCATTTTGACCTATTTTGCTATTTTGATGTTGTAATTTCATAACCGCGTCTAATGCTTTGTTTTTCAATCTTCAGATATAATTATGCACTTTCTGCGGCATTGGATAGTGCAACGCAAATCGCTACGACGATTATCTTCTTTTGTTTTAGTGGAATTGTTCAGGTGGGATATTATTTAAAAACGAGTAAAAAAAAAAATAAAAATCTTCTTTTGCATATATATTAATGATATAAATTTAATCTATAAAAGATACCGTTTCCAGAATGGTGGGGGAATAATCAAGCAAGTGAAGGTGAAAGATGCTTTGTTTCAGGTGAAATTTGATGATTAAAAAACAAATCTGAAAGAGGATGGTTAGTTTTGAGGAACCATTGTTCACATGTCTTAATTATATAATTTTAAATTCATTATTGTTTACGATTTTTAATATTTAATAAATAAAACATATCTATGAAACGAGTATTATATATAATGGTTACTGCCCGCTTTCATTTGATAGTTTTTTTTTTTAAAAAAAAAAAATCAATCGCATATATACAATGTAAAGGCGTTATTAACATTAAATAAAAGAAGTTTGATTCTCACAAATTTTATTTTGAGATAGAACAGTAGTTGCGGTGTCATAGAAATCGAGATTAGGGTTTCCGTTTGAAATACAAATTTCATTTCAAATATTTGAAAGTTTTTAAAATAATTTCAAACGAATATCGAAATTGATTTCAAATATCGAAAATCATTTCGAAAAGAATATATGAAAAAAAAAAAAATCAAAAATCAAAAAAAATTATAAAAAAATAAATAAAGTAAAATAAAAAAAAAAAGAATCGATCGAAGAAAAAAAAAATATGTTTATATATCGAAAAACAAAAAACAAAAAAAAAAAATATTAAAATTAAAAAAAAAAATAAAAATCGATCGATAAGATCGATCGAATTGAAATCAATTTCGATATTCAAATATTAATTATGTATTTTCGAATATTTTGAATTTTATTTATTTACAAACAAATATTCGAATATACTATTTTCAAACGGAAACCCTAATCAAGACTAATTAGCAGGAAAAATGATTCCATGCACGAAAACATTATGTCAACTCATTCATATAATCAATCCCTTCATCCATTGTAAAGGTATAATTGGTTTCCGATTCCTGGAAGACTGCCATGAATTTTTTTCCCCTAAAGAATAAACTTGGTAAAATCATGCTTCCTCCTTTGCTGCTGCAACAGCACTTTTTTTTTTTAAAAAAAAAAAAAATTATTTTTAATTCTTAGCCGCAGTCACCACAGAACATTTTTTAATGTATTGTCTATTTGGTAAGTTTATCGGTTATATTTTTCCATTTTGTTTATTTTCCTTTTTTTCATTCATTCATTCCTTTTCCATTCCTCCTTTTAACCTGAATTTTTTTTTTTTTTTTAACATTAAAAATGACTATCATCATCTTCTCTTATAATCTTATTGGAATGATGTTAAATCCTTAAAAATGACAATTTCCGACGTTTAGTTTCAGAAAGGATGTAGATGCCTTTGTTTGGTCAAACGAAGGAATACAAGCAACAGAACCTGTTCTTCTCAATTTCTTGATATCATTGTTGACAATTAATTCTTTCAGATTTAGCAATCGAATGATTCATAAATATTTTCTCCTCGAGTATTTCGTAATTGGCTTTTCGTATTCTGACGGTAATTAGGGATGGGGGGTTCAAAAAGAGCGACTCAGAGTCGGTTCTGTTCTGGAACCGATTCTAAATTCAGCATATTTTTTAGTTCGAGTCATTAAGATAACCAATCAAAAAAATTTCTTTAATTGATCTAAATTTTGACTTGACATTCAAACTTAATTTACTTTATTGGAACCGAAAT
The DNA here is from genome assembly GCA_910591825.1 of Funneliformis caledonium. NCBI lineage: Eukaryota > Fungi > Glomeromycota > Glomeromycetes > Glomerales > Glomeraceae > Funneliformis > Funneliformis caledonium. Next base: position 6,250 of record CAJVPQ010000341.1, read on the forward strand.
GGAACCAAGGGAACCACACCTGTCCTTAATGGTAATTGCTTAGGGTAAATTTGCTTTGCTGGATTCAATCGATAGACTCTTTTCAGACGACTCAGCCGCGACTCTTAATTGAAATTTAACAATCATAAATTTTATTATAAAATTATTATGATATTGTCTGATGGAATATTTTTTCCAGAACTGAAGTTGAAAGAACCATTTGACTAAAATTTTAAAACTTTCATTTTATCGAATATTTATAAGTTTTTGATCAGTCGCGACTCATTTGAAAATAGCGGAGTTGGATGCTTTTTTTTTTACAAAGGTTGGTCAGCCCGTCACCAACACTACTACTTCAGAAATAAAATAAAAAAAAAATTTCGTTTTTATTTTACAATAAGCGATTTCTATGTTGTACAGTTACAAGTTATGTGTTTCACGTGACCGGTGGTTCCCATACAGGAAATTTTCTTTACGGTAATAAAAAATTTTGGTTTGGTATACATCAGTTACATCAGAGTCGTTAGTTTAATTTGTAACGTGTCTAAAATAATCGATATATTATCGAATCTTGTTACAAGGGGTTTGCATATTAAACATCGTTTCTATAAATTGTATCTTTTTATAGAAATGATTTTTTTTTTTTATTTATCAACATCGCAATGTAGATTTGTTAACAACAATTCGCTTTTGTATGAAAATTTAATGCGAGCATTTTTTTTTAAAAAAAACATTTGAATTAAGTAAATAGGGAGGTAAGCTATTAAAATCACGTTACGGATCATATGATTTACTAGGTAACTCGATTTTAATAGCAAACCTCCAATATTCACTCGATTAAGTAATTTCTTTTATAGAAATGTTTATCCACATCCTTTTTATATCACTGGTAACGAGTCAATGAAGAAGGTTCTGAACGTTTCGAGGAATTACTTTACATAATTGTCCGATTTTGCGTTGATGAATCAAAGCTGTTTTGAGTAAACCTTAGAAGCGATAACGACATTAGCAAGGAAGTAACGCCTGATTTCTCGGTATCATCGATAATTTGGTTAGAGTATAAAATGATTGCAATAACAAGATCACCTATTAGAATTGCTATAAAATTGACATTTTCCAAAACTTCGTCTCCAAGGCACTTCTTTATATGCAGTACATCATGATTGTGCACTATTTTTTGCTGTTCTTATCGTTATTTATACAATTTTAAAAATAAAATATTACGTGAGAAAATTTTACGTTAGTTAATAATATTGTTGAGTCTCATCTCGGTATTCAGGGTGAAAAATTTTTCAATGCGCTATACGTATTAGACTTTTCCTTTTGCATTGGATATCATGAAATATCTCTGTATAGTGCCCTGTCGTACATCATCTCGGCATGAATTAAAGATATTTTTTTTTTTTTAAAAAAAAAATAATGTACTGCGTATTTATTTCGATCGAAGGTCTCGTTACAATTAAAACTAAATCCATCCCCCCAATTGGTAACGATAACGATGAATACACCACATGTTAAAAAAATTCAAAACCAAATTCGGGAGTAACCTTGTTAATAAATTAAATCACTTAATGCAAAATACAAAGGTATAGTAAAGCAAAACAGATAAACCACCAACTTTACATGTTATCATGCACCCTCGTTATTCCATGAAGTTACGAAGTTCGGGCTGGGCAACCAATGAACTCTATCAAATTTGCTAACAATCAACATCCTTAGTGCCCTATCAATTTAGAACATTTGAAAATTAGATTTCTCCAATGTGACCATACGAGTAAAATTCACATGATCAACAAAGTATCACGGGATTAAATAATATTTAAGCTGATCGTACACATTTTTTGTTTACGTTAAAACTTGATCTCTCATTCTTGCTTCACGTTTATTTCAAGCCGCAACAATGTTTGAATTAATTAAACTTTTCTTGGGGAATTGTATAATGATCTTTATCGAATGTTTTCGTTTCTTCATTTGGAGTAACTATCAAATATTTTTAAATTCATCAAATCAACCATATCGATACTAAAGCACTTTAAATATTTTAGGACCATTTGTTCGAACTTTATTCGGGATGAAATTCTTAAGAGCAAAATGGTGCGTTTTATTATTTCAGAAATTCTTTAAAAGTTGTTCTACTATTCAACACACAACATTTCTTTTTCCACGTTTTAAGGCTTGACGTAAACTACGATCATTATATTGATACGGATAATCGGCAAATTTATATGATAGGAATTTCTCGAGGTCTTGTAGAAATCGATGATGACCTTCTATTAGCTTTTGACTTTGGAGACAAGACAGTAGTTTTCAAAATATATGAAATTCCAAATTTATTACATATATTCTTCGATCAAGGAAACGCACAATTTGTGATTAATCAAATGTATTATAAGGATTCTGATATTTTGGAGATTAATTTCGTTAATTTTATCCCACTTATTGTAAATTTCAAGAAAACCGAGGTGGAAGGTATTGAGATGGGAATGGATCACGTCGGAAAGCTTGTTTGTTTACACTTGTGTAATTTTAAGAAAAATGAATTTATGTTGAAGTCGTTATCAGAAGAAGAGAGAGATGAAAGATTAAATCGTTCGATAGAGATAATGAAAGATAGAGAGAAATCGCGAGCGTAAGGAAAAGGAAATGGAAATGAAACTTTAAAATGCAAGAAATTCAAGAAGTTTATAAAGAAAATATCATTTAACTTTAACATCAAATTTGCTTTTTCGAATTATATTAAATAAAAAATATTTCAATACCGTTAAAGGATCCGAAATCTTAATGACAAAAAAGTGAATTCGGGTACACAATATAAAAAATTAAAGCTCTTTATTTTTTTCTGTTATTTTATTTTTTTTAGATTTACACTTTAAGATAAGTTGTATACAATTTTGTTAATTTTATTCTAAGGAAATGTCTTGTAAAGGTTTCATTCAAAGTGGATATTAAATTACACAAAATTAAATAATATCAAATTTTTTTTAAGATTAAAATTAAAATAGTAAATAATTCATACATTAACACATGATAAACTATATATTAAAAAAAAATTATTATAATAATAAATATTTTAAAATTATTTATTTTTTAAAACTAAATAAATTTATTTTATAAATTTAAAAAAAAAAAATGCTTTTTCTCTAAATTCTAAAATAAATTTATAAAAGTTTCTTTTAAAGTATTTTTATGAATAATTTTTAAAATAATTTTTTTTTTTTTTAAAAAAAAAAAAATAAATTTTTTGCTTATTTACTATTATTATAGTGTAAATATAATTTTTAAAATTTATTATTAAATTATATATATTAAGGTAAATATATTTAATAATGTTTTTTATCATGCTTATAAATTACAAAAAATAAGGTAAATTAAAAATATTTACAAGACTTTTAATATTTTTAAAATCTTTTTTATAAATATTAGTAATAATTAGTATTTTAAGGTATATTGTTTTGTAATAAATCTATAGCTAATTAAATTCTTATACTCGAATTTCGTTTGTAAAAATAATTATATTATGATGATATTTTAATAAAAACTCCACTCATTACTGTACAATTAATTTAACATAAAAAAAAAATTTTTTTAAGTGGCGCAAATTAGATTCGATGACGATTTATTTTAAAGTACGCATTATATTGAAATTATTTAAATAACATAAAAAAAAATTAAAATGTGACAGATATGGGGATGGATGTTAGATTCTCAGTTTATTAGGAAAAAAAAAAAAAAAAAAAAAAGTAAATTTCCTAATAAGTAAAAATTAACGAACGTCAAATGTCGTCAAAATTATGTCGAAATGTGGATCGGGCAACCGCGGAATTTTAAGAAAAAATGTCTTGCCTTAAGATCGAAAGATAAAATCAATAAAAAAAAAAAAAAAAATTCGGTCAAAATAATATTTAGAACTTTTATAAAATTTATAGGCTTTTTCACTGCGACGTGAAAATTCTCATTGATGACTCTGACTCAAAAAGCACGAGATCATTATGCAATCGAGGTGGTTAATTTTTTTAATGTTTGCTAAATTAAGTAATAATAGATATGGGATGGACTAAAAATATATTAATTATCTAACGGATCCTACATCTTTTTTTTTTCTTTTTCTCCTCGTACTTTTCATAACTAAAACAACATTTTCCAAACAACTTTCTAAACTAAAACTTTTCGAACGAGCTTTTCCAACATTTTCGTGCTATGACAAGGTATTTGTTGTATTAGTAGTGGTTTTCCATTCTGGTTACGAGCTCAACAATATTCGCGAAATATTGTTGACCTACAGGTTCGAATACCCGGGATGTTCATTTCTATAGACAAGTGCTATAGCGTAATTATTTTTACGAGGTCGTTCCTTTAATACGTTGATTCTTAAGAACTGACTCCCAACCGCCCTAAGCATGAATTCCTTACTCTTTCAATAATATTTAGGTTACTAATCTTTCCTTTTTTTTTTATATTATTCTAATAGGCGTACCGGTGAAATCGCGTAGTTTGAACCTTTCTCGCTATTGAAATTATTTGAACGCGAATTCTATATCTTTCGCGCTTTGACAAGGTATATGTTGTATAAGTAGTGGTTTTCCATTCTGGTTACGAGCTCAACAATATTCGCGAAATATTGTTGACCTACAGGTTCGATATACCCGGGATGTTCATTTCTATAGACAAGTATTACCCCAGTACTTTAACGTAATTATCTTTACGAGGTCTTTCCTTTAATACATTGACTCTTAAGATCTGACTCCCAACCACCCTAAGCACGAATTCCTTACACTTACAAAAATACTTAGATTACTAATCTAACTTTTTTTTTATCATTCTAATAAGCATACCGGCGGTGGAATCGTGCAGTTTGAACCTTCTCGCTGTGAATTTTATTTATACGCGTTCTTCCCATAGTTTTTTCGCGCTTTTTACAAGGTATATGTTGTATAAGTAGTGGTTTTCTATTCTGGTTACGAGCTCAAACAATATTCGCGAAATATTGTTTGACCTACAGGTTCGATATACCCGGGATGTTCATTTCTATAGACAAGTATTACCCCAGTGCTTTAACGTATCGATAAGTAATTATCTTTACGTGGTCGTTCCTTTAATACATTGACTCTTAAGATCTGACTCCCAACCGCCCTAAGCACGAATTCCTTACTTTTCAAAAATACCTAGATTACAAATCTAACATTTTACTTTTATCATTCTAATAGATCTTCTGTTCCTGTTTCTCTTCCTATCCCTCCTGTTTTTTCTCTTCCTCTTTACGCCCTTCCTAATACTACAACATATCGTTCTCCTCCTTTCTTCTTCTTTAAGTTCATCCCCTTATTCATCCCCTTCTACTTCTCCGTTTATTCCTTTTTCTCTAATTTTCTACTCCCTCCTTTACCCTTCGCATTTTTACCGTCCCTTTATTTACTATCGGCTTCTTAGGCGACCGGAGCCGATGAATCTTGATCCACCAGGCATTTTTATCGAAAACCTTTTATCCTACCTAATCAGTGGCCTTAACCCAATGGATCTTAAGCTCCTAGTATCTACCTTTCTGTTAATTTTATTTACATAATAGTTCGGAGCCTTTGAACCTTAACTGCTAATCCAAATCATGAACCAAAAATTCTCCTGCACTGGAATTTATATGATTTACTAGTTTGGGATCGCTTTTTTGGACAGGTGAAGAATCTTCTTATCCAATTTCTAAATGAAAAGTACAACGCTCATCTAAAAAAAAAAAAAGCTTTATTTATATACACGTTTCCTGGTATAAAAGTAAAAAGTAAAAAATTGATGATGATTAATCGGAATCAATGCAAACATTGGATCGGAACAAACTAAATTTACATAATATCACAATTATATAATATTTAAAATAAAATAAAATGCTTCTCAAATTCTAGTAAAAAAAAAAAAAAATATCGATTAAATCTAGCAATTATGCCAAATAAGGTCAATGCAGGAGCAGATTAACCGTACGATCGAAAAATTGCATTTTCCGCTCGCGCATCAGTAATTTAAATTTCAAACAAATAATATAAATCAATTACCATGCTGCGTAATATCATGAAGTATCTCTTAATATCAGTGACGAATTTTCTCAAAATTTAGTTGCTTTTTTGAGACATAATTTTCAAAAACTTTCTATTCAACTTGTTTTAATTACAAATACAAAAATGTCTTGTACTCTTTTTAACCGCTACTTTCGCTTAACAAAATTTCGCATCATTAATGGTCCTGGTTATACAACTTCAGCGACTTCTCGTTATCGTCGTCCGAGAACTTCGTACTCGTCGTCCGACTACTTCAGCGTCATCTCGTTCTCGTCATCCGTCAACTGAAGCTTCTCTTGGTTCAACGTCAAACATTGAATATAATATAAATTTATACTTTAAAGAATTTTTGTTAGCATTTGAGAAACGAAATGAACAAATGTTGATGGAATTTGAGAAACGTAATGAACAAATGTTGATGGAATTTGAGAAGAGAATGAAGGAAAATGAAATACTCGTTTATGAAAACATTGAACATCGTATTTCGGCTAGGGATGGGGACGGTTCGAAAAGAGCGACTCCGAGTCGGTTCTGGAACCGATTATAAATTCAGCATATTCTGGGTTTCCCTGAGTTACAAACCATTTTTAACCAATTTTAAAAATCGAACCGGAACCGACTCCGGACCGGTTCCAAGAGTCGGCTCAAAATCGGATTGTCATCAAATTAAAGGTAATAATAGGACGAATTTGTTTGATAACCAGTCAAAAAATTTTTTTAAATTGATCATCAAATGATGCTCTATTAGTATAAATTTAACTTAACGCTCAAAGTTTAATTTACTTAAGAAGAGTCGAAGTAGAACCGAAGAGGAACCGAAATGGAACCGATAGAACCGTCCCCATCCCTAATTTCGGCCGCTGAAAAAAAAGTATTAGTCCTTGTAGTTGGAGCCTTATTTGTAAATTTATGCGAGTGATTTTTATGAAAAAACTTTAAAGAAAATGAATCTCGCTTAACTAGGATGTAATATATATAAAATTTTAATGTAAGTTTATATAATTCGGTACAATTTTTTTTTTTTTTTTGGCCAAATACTGATAATATAAACTATTTCTTTTAAGTGCACATCATTTTCTTATTTATATTAACATTCCTCATAGATCTAGAAATTATTTTTCCGTATCCACCCTAATAGTTTTGTTATTATTTGATCTATTTGTGTAGTTTTCAGATATTTGTATAATTGTAATTGAAAATTTCTTTCGTTTTGAAATTGTTCTGCGTTAGGATATTCGATCGAATAGTATTCATATTTTTAATATTAATTCAAAGATAGTTTTTTTTTCGGCTTCTGGTACGAAAACCGTTGTCACTATAAATGCCTAGACTAATTTCTACATTTAATTTGAACTTATATTTTTGTTTTAACGACAACGAAAAAAAGTGAATTAGATCGCGCTATATATGATTTCAAAATTTTAACATTGAATTTTTCAATCTAAATAAATCTGTATTTCGACTTACAAGGTAAACATGTTTGACCGATACATTTATAATTTAGCAAATGAACTTAGATGCTTCGATGAATTTTTTTAATATGGATTAAAAAAAAAATTTGATAATAAAAAGGTTAATCCGTATTTGGCTACGATTTTGCATAACCATAGATAATGATTAAAATAGTCACGTGAATTTTCTTGTTTCACTTCGCGCAACAATTATTCAGTTTTAGTTGCCAGAGGTAATTTTTTTTAATTAATTATATATTTACAATCAGGTTGGATCGCTACTTGTCGCAAGGTTAATATGATATGATTTTATTTCTAAAATTTTTTTTATGAATTTCCGCGGACCGCAGCAATTCTATAGTTTCGGGGGTTTTCTTTTAAATCAATAAGACCGTCATCAGGACTGCAATAAAATAATAAAATTTGATTTACGAGTACAAATACAACAGACAATAGATAAAAGAACATTAGATAATTCATTTCGATTAAAAATCATCGGGAGCACATTAAATTAAATTTAAAAAAAAAAGTGTAACAAAATCGAAACCGTGTCTAAAAGTGTTATTACCATAATCGAAATTGTCGCGGGTCCTCCACCACTACCACCATGATTATACATATGATTTCGGTCAAGAAAGTTTCGGTTCTTCATTAAACATAATCTTGCTTTAATGTTTATTGTTTTTAATTTATTATACTGTATCAACACAAAAATATGCAGCAAAGATTTTCCCCTTTTTTTAAAAAAAATAAAAATATTTAAAGTGTAATACATGAATTTAACATTAATCAATCCAATTGAAAATATTTGGACTATTAAACTTGACTGCCAAATCCAACTCCAATTGTATTCGGAATTTGGACTAAGTTCACATTGTTTAGAATCTTTTAGACAATGCTATCAATGTTGCGATATTCCTGATTGATCTCAATGTTTATTACTGACAAAAATGCTAAATGGAAAAGAAAATTAATGCAAAAAAGTATTTAGAAATTTACATGACTATTTTTTACCATTTTATGAATGAAAATGTATGCAATTTTCAGAATGATAATGCATCTATGCACAGAGCAAATATTTGTAATTGATTTGAAAAAGCCAGTCTTAACCCAATCGAGCATATATGGGAGGTAAGCTATTAAAATCACATTACGGATCATATAATTTACGATGTTCGTAACTTGATTTTAATAGCAAGCCTCCCATATGTGATTATCTAGGAAGACATGTCTATAAGTATGATTCAAGACCAAAGTCTACTGACAAACTGATCTTAGCATTGCAGGAAGAGTGGATAAAAAATTGACCGAATTTTTTAAATTGGAAAAGTTCATAATCTTAGAAGTATGTGTTTTATTTTTTGTTATTAATAAAGTTTCGGAGAAATTAAATGTTAAAATTATAATAAAAATTTTCAATTTTGCCGATCATTAAAATTTGCTGTGGCGCAATAAAAAATTTTTATTTTATTTGGTATACATAACCTATGCTATGCAAAAGGGCTTATAATCTAATCTCATTTCTTTGGGAAAATATGCCTAAGTTTAACAAATAAATTTCAAACGAATTTTTTATTTATATTTTTCTTTTTTATTTTTAAAGGGCGAACTTATTAATAACGATAAGCTCAAAAAAAAGATTATTTGTCGCCAACAGATTTCAACATCATCACCATATCTTGCCAGTAATTTCAAAAGAATTAATGATTTGACGAATTTCAGATAATTCCTCGTTAGAAAGCTTTACATTTCCTGCACCAATATTTTCTTCCAAGTATTTAATCTTCTTCGTACCAGGAATAACGATCATGTTATCACTCTAAAAAGAAGAATTTAAATCAATAAAAAAGGCTAACATGAATCATGAACTCAAATAAGATTTAATAAAATTGAGTAAATACTTGAGCTAGAACCCAAGCCAAACAAAGTTGACTTGCTGTTACACCTTTCTTGGTGGCGAATTCTTGAATTTTATCAACAATGTCCAAATTCTTTTTAAAATTCTCACCCGAGAAACGGGGCAAAGTTCGACGGTAATCAGCCTTATCTGGTGCAAAATCATCGATCGTTCGATACCTACCAGTTAAGAATCCACGACCGAGTGGACGATAAGCAACAATAGTAATACCTAATTCATGACATGCTTTCATAACTCCATTAGTTTCAATATCAAGACACCATGGACTATATTCAACCTTTGAAAATAAACGATTATCAATACTTATTAATTCATCGTTTGTTTTAAATTTTACAACTCATACCTGAACAGCTGAAATAGGATGAATTTTATGAGCGCGTCGAAGTTGATCTTCATTACATTCCGAGAGTCCGATATATTTTACTTTGCCTTCTTTAACAAGTTCCGCCATAGCAGCAACAGTTTCTTCGATCGGACTTTACAAGATAAAGTTTAATTCTTATTCATAATATCTCATTTCAACGTCAAAAAAAAAAAATCAAGATTCATACACGCTTACGTCTTGGGAATCATACGATGCAGATAATAAAGATCGATCTGACTAATCCCCAACCTTTTCAAAGAATTGTCACAACATTGGCGAACGTACTCGCGATCTCCTCTTCGATCTACAAATTTTCCTTCTTCGTTTCGAATAATTCCAAATTTCGTGCAAACAAATACTTCATCACGGCGGCAATCTTTGATAACTTTTGATAAAAGGATCTCACAGGCTCCGTTTCTTCCATAGATATCCTAAAAAACGTATATACAAAATTACAATGAGCATGAAAGGAATTACCGGTATTCATAGTTTTTTTAATTGCTTGACGCAGTTACCGCAGTATCCAGAAAGGTACATCCTAACTCGAGTGATCTTTTCAGTACTTTAAGGCTTTCATCCTCGTCAACGGATCCATTAAATTCAACCAATCCCTTTTTTTAAAAAAAAATTTTCAAAATAAAACAAAAGAATTATCTCGCGAGTCTCTTATTAAATCTTAGCAACATATAGTCACGCCTTATACCATGCATCCCAAGCCAATAACTGTGATCTTGACTCCGGTTTTATCTAATTCGCGGGTTGGAAGAGACATTTTAACTTTATTTCACTCATTGGATGTGAAAACTGATGTGAAAACTTTTTTGAAAAGGCTAGTATTTAAATATGTTTAAAATCTAGACTAAAACGTAACTCTATTTGGGAAGTTCTCTTGTGAAGATCATCATCTTTTGGTAACTGTATCACAATCCTTTTTAACTTTTGACCGAAATTGAGAATTTTGGTATGTTTTGATTTTGATATTATCTAATGAGAAATTCTGCCATCAGTTAATTCTTGGATTAGTCTTTGACGATAATTAGAATAATTATGTGTATTCCTCCATTCTGATTTTAGATGTGAATGAAATAACTTAACCTTATGAGTAAAAGACAAAATAATATTTGGAAAGAAGTTTCTAATTGTTGATTTAATATGAAGGTAAAAAAAACTTATTGATAACTCTTAACGTAAACCTTTTCTGTTCATTTTCTTATGATAAAAGTTTATCAATCATACAAAATTGTCATTATTACGCCATAGAATCAGACATTATTAAAGAATGTCTCGTGACCAAGATAAGTGATATAGATAAAGTTAATTTTAGTTATTATATTTATTTCATTTATATTATATTATTAGTAAATTAATTTGAGTTCAAGGATAATATAATCAATTAAATTCATTTATTACCTTCCCTAATAATCGGTCGTTAGTTCTTTACTAAATTGAGATTGATCGTTTCAAATAATGCCTACATTAAAACCTATCATTACTAATAAAACCCCACATTAACAAAGTTTAAATTAGCAATAACAAGTCCTGTAAGGGAATAGGCTCCCACGTCAGCCTAAGTTGACTCCTTTTCCTTTTTTGTAAGGGTAAGATATTTTAAGAGAATATTACAAGCACCATTTATGTCTCTATCAAAATTTATTTTACATTGGGGCAGCAAAATTCCTTAGATCTACCTAATTTTTTATGAATGTAGCCACAGAATCTGCAAGTTTTGCTTGTGTATTCTTCTGTACAAATTACAACTTGACACCATGGATATTCATGTGACTTATGAACCAAATGCTGTCAGAAGTGATAATGTGACCATGTACACATAGCTCGAGCAGTCTTGAAACTAATGCGTCATTGTCTACATCGGACCATTCCTTGGGTGCGAAATTCAGATAGTAGTATTATACAATAGTTTTCACAAAGCCATTTAACCAGCTTATAATGACAATCATTCACAAGACAATGGATTTTCTTATAAATTCGCAGCATAACACAATGTAATCTACAATTAAAAAGTAGTAAATACATTAAATTATAAATAAATATTAAATAATTAAAATAAATAATAAATAAATTTTACCTGTAACATTTTCACTTATTTTTTTTCCATGAATTTGGTCACGCTTGCTTTGGAGTTTGTCATATGCATGACATAATCTGTAAACTCAGCCAATGTCATTTTTCCTCATTCAACAGCTGTTCCGCTTGGAACATAACCAGTCATAAATGTACGTACACCTGAATCCAGAGAAATCACACCTGATCCTTCCTATTAAATTATTAAATATATAATTAATTGAAATTTTAATTTAAAAGATAATATAAATAATAAAAAAAAATAGATAAAAACCTTTTGAAATATAAGACCTTAGTTTTTGGCCTGTATTTTAAGTGATCTGGATGCACAAAGATAAAATTCACCAAGCTGATTCAGAACAAGTCAGCTATCATGTTCAAGTTTTTCTGGAAGAGGTTCTAATGACTTTATTTTATGAAGAAATGAATATTCACCACGAGATTTACCCAATGCTTTGATAAGGTTGCAATAAACTGCTGAGGATCTTTTTTAGAACGAAATTTCATATTAAATTTTTTATGATTAGAAGTAAAGTTAGCAAAGAATATCCTTTAAGCAAGTCATTCATTGCTTCATCACGAATGTCATAGGGAGTTTCAAGAACCCATTTAAGGTTAGTATTAATGAAGTTTTTGGCGTTGAGACATAATGCGCATAGATCCTTCTTTTTTTGATTGATATCTTCTTTTTCGATTGCAGTAAGATACCGATTGTACGTCCATCGTGCTGTTTCCATCCATCTTCTGAGTTTCAGACGCTCCTGTGGTTGGAATAAATGTGAATCCATTATACCTTGCCTGCTGGAGGTTTCTTCATTTCTTTCTTGGATTTCTTGGAACTCTTGGGCAACATCTCTTCTCTTTTTGTGATTTGTGGCTGAACGTAATCCATTATGTCACGTCATAAACACTGTAATGAGTTTTCTTGCTTCACTACTTTCAGCACAAACGTCTACTGAGTACTACAAGGTGAGTTCCATTCTTCTCAAAGATCCATTCCACAAGCTCAAATCCAAAATGGCATAAACAGTCCTAATAAAAAAGTTAGCAAAATAAAAACAATAAATCAAAGCAAACAAATAATTAAACTCAAACCTTTCGGGTAACCACCACTTCTTCGATTCCTCCTATGTGTATTCATTGCAGAAGGGCAACAAACCCTTTGCGTTTCCAGTTGAGCCCTGAGCCAATGTCGCTGATGATTCTGTATTCTGGGTAGTGCTGTTAGAGATTTGCAATCTGTCATTTGAGGTCACCTCTTTGATGCTCCAAACTAACTCTGGCATAACAGACCTTGGTCTTTTATGTAGGCTGTATCATGTTGTCTCCAAAGATTCCTCGTATGTCTGTGATTGAATAGAGTCATTTTCCACCAGGTGTCCTGATAATAGCAATTCTTTCAGAGTTGGCCCATCGTCACAATGTTTCGACCGAGATGTCATACATCTCTTTAATTTTATTTGCACTTTGGTAAGTAATCTTGTTTTGCTCCAGGGTTGTTAAAAATATGGTCTTTGTTCAGGAACGTGAGGTTGTCGAAAGAACTGTGTTTCTTAAAACTATTTTTTCTTGTATTTGATTTTAAAATGTGAGGATCTTTACAAAACCATATTAATAATTAGTAAGCTCAGTAATACGAAAGATGTAGTTTATTCAGAATGTTCGAAATTGTCTCAACGGCGTAGACGATATTAATTATATTAATTATATATATAATAACAATTAAGATTAATAGATGATGATGTAATTTTTAAATCACGTACCATTTCACAATTAAACAAATAAAAATAAAAAGCAAATAAAAAAATAATTTTTTCTTTGTTCTTTGATTTATTTTGGTACAGTTTTAGAATTGAACCCAAGGTTTCTTGAACAGTTTATGAGCACCCATGTATTAAGGTTGCTCTTCTTTTGTATATTTGAAAAATAAACCGTTAACAGTGGGTATTGGCAAATAAAATTTATTAATGTAGTTTAGCAAAAAAAAAAAAAAAGAAAGAAATGACAGGCGGGTATAGGTACTACCATTTTTTTTTTTAGAAAATTGTTAAATTCTGACAAATTGATGTTATTAAAATTGAAGTGGCTTGCCGAGATGATATAAAAAATTTTTATATTAGATTAAAATATATCTATTTATGTTAAAATAATTTTGATTTTCGCTTAAAACACAATACTGAATTTTAACAAGACGATACCAATGAAGACCGACTTAAGAATCACAAACATGGCCTGTCCATAGTTGACTTGGACGGACTTGAGGTTGCTGTTTGGTATCATTTTTCAGATATGACGAATATCGGACTAGCTACATGTTATAAGCGACAACCTGTAATAGTTTTACAATAAATTTTTCTTCTTTTGTAAGGGTTTCGTGCTGGAACGGCATTAATGATAACGCAAAATTTTCTTGTTTACTTTAATAATTATCTAATATGAAGTTTTGCTTTGTAGGTACTAATCTAAATTGCCGCATCTCAACGTTTGTGTTCATTTGGCAACGAAGACTTTACTAAAACAGCAATGGAGAATCCCTCAAACGAAAATTAGAAGATATTCTGATCCTTCTTCTAAGGAATATACGTTATTTGTTAAAAATTGGGTTATGAAAACTTTTGATAGAACAGGAAAGATTTATGGCTCTTGACATCTTTTACAACATTCTCCACAAGTAGAAATATTAGAGGTGACAAGTGAAGTTATAATCAGCGAAGTTTAAACTTCTAATTATGAATATACGTCTTTCAGAACAAATACTTGTATCGTTACCCTCAAATATCGAATGAAACCGATAACATTCCTTAAACGCTCGCAAAAAGAAGGAATTTCCAATCTCATATTTAATAAATTATTCAAATTTTTTGTCATAATAATAGTTATAATGTAAAGAAATTGATAAATAATAAATGTTTATTTGTTATTTAGTTTTATCATTTTAATATAAAAACGATTAATTACATTTATTGATATCAATTAAGACTTTAAAAATTAACAGTTTTGAAATAATTCTAAAAAACAAAAAAAATAAATATATATAAATAAATAAAGAATGCATATTTCAAATTTGTTTAAATAAAACCTAAAAATATATGACTTACGTTTCAATCTCGTAATTTCTTCTTGGCTGAACCATAACTAATTCCAAAAGAACGAATTTCTTCAAATGTAACGTAAAGTAAATCTTTTCCCAAAAGTTTTTGCGTTAAAAAATTTCCAATTCATAATGAGAGATATCAAATTGAATCATTTTTCCAAGGAATTGATTCCTAAAATGATTCTTAACTTCCGTTTGTGTCAATTTATCCAAGAGCCTTGGATTTGGTATTGGAAGTACTAAATTATTAAATGCAAGTCCATTTATTTAATCAACAGTTTATATCGGTAAACAAAAAATTTTTTATAAATTCATCACCATTATTTGAAAGAGGAGAAGTTAACAGAATTTGTTACTCAATACTCTCCTTTTAAAGTGAAATTTAGTAACCTCGGGATGCGTATTGATCGACATTAATATTGTATTTATTTTTTTTTTCTCTATTGTGATTATAAACATTTTTTTCATCTCCTTTGTAATATGTGTATTAGGCTTAGTTTATGATTTTCAATTAAATAATTGCACCCAAATATATACCATCATTTATACTATTTAGTTTAGAATGAAGATAAACCTGTCTAGAAACGGCATTTTGATTTCATAATCTAAATAATTGTTCCCAAATATTATTTAATTGAAAATTCGATGAAAAAATTTAAAAATCTAAAATCAAACCATTTTCATGGAAATTATATTTTTAAAGATGTTATTTTATTTACGAAAATGCAATCTATATTAGAAATTATTTTAGTTTTGAATTAATGCTCGATCGAATTTTCGGTAACAAACGGGCGAGACTGTGCTAATCATTTGAAAATCTCCAGAAGTGGTAAGGGTCGAAAAACTTTTACTGGGTAAATTTTCTCACGGAGGCCGCAATTTTTAACGCGTGGCGTGGTTATTTATATTTATTATGTAATGTCAAAGCGAGGTTTCAATTAAAATATCGTTTTTAAATGTTTTATGAGTTCAATAAAATGGGTTTAAATATAAAAATATCTTGCCCTATTGAATGATCGTTGAAAATAGTAGTTTCATAATATATTTTACAGTTATCGTTATCGTTATATTATTTCTCTCTATGGTTTAGTATTTAGTTGTGTAAATAAGTGAGGGAACTTTTACGATCGTTAATCTAATTGCGGTAAATCACTTTGATAAATAAAGTTTTATACTTCTATTAATTTTTAAAGATAAAATAATTGATCACATTATATTGAACGCTAAAGCTGAATCAAATCTTTCTGTTCCACATAAAATCAGACTGTGAATCAATAAATTTAAATCCTTGCTTCCTTTTTTTTTTTTTTTAAAAAAAACAAAAATAAAATAAAATAATCCGTTAATTTGGAAGAGTTGGTCGGAAAATGGATCATTTGATATTGAAATGAGACATACATTATAAATCAGTTTTTTCTTTTCTTTTTTTTTTTTTAGAACATTAACAAAGTCGAGGGGCATGACTATATAGGAGGTCGACTGTAGATGTATCCAGTGACTTTTCGGCTATTGTAAGTGTAAGAAATATTGATGGTAATCCATATGAAGAAATCATTGTTATCACATGAGTTTTTTTTCATGAAAATATGATTCTCCAGTACGAATTAATATGGGTAATTTCGGTAATGTGTAGTTATTAATGATTCATCTATCATTAAACTATTAAAGTAATTTTAATAGAAATTATAAAAAAAAGAATCAAAAGAATAAAAAACAAAAAATTGTTTTAAAAAAAAGGTAGCAAGAAAATAAGAAAAAAAATAAAAGATATAATAAATTGGTTATTTAAATGAAAAAGGTAGAAAGAAAAAAAATTTTGTTGCAAAAGAATATATTGTTTATAAGTAAACACTGCTAGCGGTGGCAGAAAGACAAGATTCGGATCTATTGTTTGTCATACATTTCTTTTTTACTGTAAGCAACAAAAAGAACAAAATAAAAACAACCAATAGATTTGTATGTCTGGTATAGTTGCAACTTTTAATCCCTTTCTTTATATACAGTATGTTACGCCAGTTCTCCATTCAGGGTTATCGGAACTTTTATTAATGAAATACCGTGAAAAAAAATTTATTTAAAAAAAATCTATTGAAATAAATAATGCGCATTGCGCATAAATGCATCTGAAATAAAATTAAAATTAAATATCGACGAAAATAAAAAATAAATAAATTAAAATAATAAATTAAAGAAAAAAAATCGCGGGTATTAAAAAGATTAAAACAATAAAATAAATTATTAAAAAAATTAAAAAATTAGATTAAAAAAAATCATTATTTTAAACATCACGGATATTAATTAAAAATCAATCAGTTTGGAAATGTTAGCGAATTAAATGCGTGATTAATCCTAGAAAAGAAAATATTAAGTTGGTAAATATATATTACATATAAAATAAAAATTTTTTTTTCTGACCAAATGACATCTAAAGTAGTTTTAGAAATATAAGGCGTAAGATTGATTTTTGTTTCTCATTTATCCACTTTATCCTTTATTTGACTTTTAATGTCAAAGCTACGTGGAACATATTCTAATTATGCAAAAAAAAAAAAAAATTTAATTATTTTATAATTACATCTATTGCAATAGAATTACTTTAATGGTATTAGGAGTGAAAGCATTTTTCTCTGTCTCTTGTGCATTTGTCCTTAATGGAAAGCACCTCGACCAAGAATAAGCTTAAAATCTCTCCTCAGTGCATGAAGTTTGACAAAATCGAATCCATAATATCTTGGATTAACTTCAGTAAGATTTAAAGAACTCAATTCGAGCATTTCATGATATGCGAACCTTTTTTTTTTATTATTTGAAAACACAATTAACGGTCGACCTAATTTTTTATATACTAATAAAAGTTCAATAGAACCTTATTAAAATTTATTTTTTTAAAACCAATTCTAATTTCAGACACCTCTATTTCAGATGGCCTTGTGATTTTATCTGACGAAATAATTATTTAATAAATTTTAAATAGCATAACAACAAATTAGTGTCGCATTTACGACCTTACTTGATCAAAGTATATTTGGAATCGATAACATGTTACAGACGGAAATACTTAACGTTAATTTTATTTCTTGCGCATATAATTTAAACTTCAACCTTAGAAACAATTAATTCAACATACGGATCAGGTTTACCAAATATACCAACCTTTTTTTTAACAACAAATCCTTTAACAGGTCGAAAAGTAAAATTTCTAACTAGCATACCTAATAATACTTTAAATTCACTTAAAGCTATTTTGTTACCTATACAAGATCTCATACCAGTACCGAAAGGTAAATAATTATAATTTGTCACATCTTTAATTAATGAAGGATTTAACCATCTTTTTGGTTCAAAATAATCAGCCGTTGGTCCCCAAATCGAAGGTAATCTTTGAAGCGTCGCGATTGGAATATCAATAGTAGAACCCTATTAATTATACGTTTTTTTTTAATAAACTTTTTTAGAAAGTACATTCTTAACCTAACCTATTATGAAGAACAATAAAATATTAACATACTTTTGGAACAAAATGCTCGCCAATAACCATATCTTTGATATTAGAACGTTGAAAAAACGAAACTATAATGAAATTATTAGTTAATAAAGCTATTATGTAAATTTTAATTTGTTAAAAAAATTTTTAAATAAATATACCTGCAGGATATAATCTTAACGTTTCTTTAACTACGCAATTTAAGTATTCCAAAGAATTAATTTCGTCATAAGTGGGATTAAATTTTGATTTATCGGGAAAAGCTTTAACCAATTCTTCACGTAACATATCCTGCGCATCTTGATGCTTTGCAAGCATATGTAAAGCCCAAGCTGTTGAATTACTCGTAGTATCATGTCCTGCAAATAATATTGTCATGATCTAAATATTCAAAGAATAAATGAAAAAAAAAACCGATTAATTACAAAAATTTTTTTATAAAAAAAAAAAATTTGTTTATTCACCTGATATTTCAGTTCTTCATCGGTCATCTTTTCTTCAACGGATAAAGTCTTGTTGATTTTAATTAATGTAGACAATAAATCGTTTCCATCCAATTTGTTATTTCTGTCATCATGGTATTTTTCTTCAAGAAACTTTCTTGATTCGCGTTCAATAACTTTACATGCATTATTAAATCTTCTGTTTATAGCTATTGGGATTTTTCTGACAAATGGGACATAAACTGATGAAATACTAATGCAAAGGTTAAAAGCAGTTATTTTGATGGTTACTAAAGATTCGTAAGCTTGTGCTAATTCACTTGGAGATGTTAACGAATTAAACTCGTGATTAAATCCTAGAAAAAAGGAAATTTTTAAGTTTGCAAACTATATATGTATATATAAAAAAAAAATTTTTTTTATTCTCTAACCAACTAAGCCAATGACATCTAAAGTAGCTTTGGAGACATATGGCGTAAGATTGATTTTAGTTTCTCCTTTATTCACTTTATCTTCTATTAGACTTTTTAATGTCAAAGCTACGCGGGCAAATGTTGGAACCATATTCTAATTGTGCAAAAAAAAAAAAAATTAATATTTATTGAATTACATCTACGCAATAGATTTACGTACTTTAATGATATTATGAGTGAAAGCAGGATTCATCACTTTTCTCTGTCTCTTGTGCATTTCTCCTTCAGCAGTGGCAAGACCTCGACCAATCGTAGACTTAAAATCTCCCCTCAGAGCTTGATGTTTAACAAAATCGTATCCATGATTTAAAAAAATATCTTGGATTAACTTTGCATCCGTAACTACAATACATGGTTCATTTAATAATCCGTGATATTTTATAAAATTTCCGTATTGTTTTACCCATCTAGTGTGTGGTTCACCGGACTAAGAAAACAATAAAAAAAATTTAATGAATGACGTGATTGGTAATAATTGCAAATGATAACCAACCTCTTCTACGAAAATCCTTTTAAAATTTCCGTAAAGAAAACTTTCAGATGGTGGACCTGGAATGTTTCTCAAAGGAGAAACATAATATGGATAAATATAAACTTTATAAGTAAACCAACTTATTACTGCTAAAGCGAAATAACTAATTAAAGAACTCAATTCGAGCATGTTTGTCTTTCGTTGTGGTTAAGAAAAATTTTCCAGTTTAACTGAACTATTAAAGGATAATTTAGTCATTTAGGGGCAAATCCATTGTAGTTACCTAATAAATCTACCGTTCCGCAGTAAATGTCGCAATGATGCATAAACCGGTTTGTGAACTAATTCGTTAAATCATGAAGTTGGGGTTGATCGATGCACACTTATAATTTTCTAATTCAATCTTTATGAATTCCGATCAAGAAATCAGTCCGGAGCGTAGCGTTGGACTATTTATTACAGTCTAGACGAGGTGAAACAAGATTTCCGTCTGTCCCCTCGCTCTTTGTTTGAGTCGATGGTTTATTGGCTTTTACTGCCGATCTATTACGAATTACTTTATCACGTGAAATTTAAAATGGGCTGTGTTTTTAACGCTCCGGACTTGCAAACGGTCGTTGCCATGCCATGTAATTCGTCAGAATTAATTTTATTTATATAACATCGTACTTTTGGTAATTTCAATATTAAAAAGTTGTCTTTTTTGATTTATCGATATACACACATTCACATCTTTAATTGAAATATTAATTTTTTTAAATACAATATAATTTTTTTTTTAAATACATAATTAAAATAAAAAAATTATTTAAAATAAATAATTTAAATACATATTATAGAATACAAAAAACAAATCCATGCTTCAGCAGAGACTTACCCAACTGATGCTGATATTATTTTTTATTTTAAAAAATATTTTTACAAGATAATTAATAATAATGTATTTATATAATAAAAATTTTCTTTTTTTATTTTTTTTGCTTTAACGTTAAGGTTGTAAAAATTTGTTAATCGTAATTAGTCATATTCTATATAGATCATATACAATTTGAAGAAAAAAAAATAAACATTTGCCAAAAAAAAAACCTATTTATCAAAAAATTTTACATTGTCACAAATTTGACATTTTAATGATAATAAGATATCTAATTCAACTTCATATTTTTTCGAGCAGGTTATTATAATTTATTAACGTTAAGAGAATGGTGTAGCAATTTAGTTTTTTTTTTTTGATCATTTCGTTGTTATTTTTTGAGAGGCGATCGCAAAATCTCAAGTGTTCCAAAAGTGTGTAACAATGTCTCTGACGGTGAATTAGAAAGATCTCAAGTGTTACGAAATTGGTTTAACACGATTTCTGAAGGTAAATTTAATAGCAAAAATTTCAAGTGTTTTAATGGCAAAGTTTTAATAATAAATTTTAAAAAATTTAAATTTCATCTTAGCCTATTGCGTAATGTCCGAAATGAACATTTCGGATCTCCAAATCGACAGTATTCGAAATGTTCATTACAATTTTATTATTGGTTAGATTACGGAGTGTGGTGAACATTTTTTATGATCATCATCAAATTTAAATTACTAATCTCGGAACCCGATATTAATAGCATAGCTTCCTATATTTTTTTTGAATAAACACCAAGTTTCAAATTCCGTTGACTTCCTTTATTGAATAATTATTTACTATTTCGTTGCATTATGGCCTCCATTCGTAGAGAATTAATATTTGATGTATTGCATAGAGGATCTGATTTTACCATTTACATAGACGGAGAAAAATGGCATAAATTTAAACAACAAATGGTTTACGCTGATGAATATCTCACAAAAGAGGAAAAATCGGAGGCAATACGAAAATTAAAACTATATTATAGCTATAAATGTGATTTAAATATTGGAGTGAAAAGAGTTTGTAATAATTGCAAACAAGAATGCTTTGCAACTACACATTGCGCGCATTGTATGCGAAGTTATTTAAAAGCAAATTTTTCAAATTGGACATCTGGAAATAATGAAATCGATAATTTAATAAAAGAATGTCAGATGAAAGCACTTATCCCTTGTAAAATAGCAGAGTGGATACCATATAATAATTTACAAAATATTGAGTATCTAACTAAAGGTGGATGCTCTGAAATTTTTACAGCAGTTTGGATTGATGGAAGCTATGATGAATGGGATTTTTATAAACAACAATTAATAAGGTCAGGTAGAATCAAAGTAATACTCAAAAAATTAGTAAATGTGAAAAGTGCTAATAGAAGTTGGCTTGATGAGGTAATAATTTAACATTTATTATATGAATGAATAATCGAATTTGTTTATTTTTAAAAAATATGATAACTAATTATTAAAATCTTATTTATAGGCTGTATCTCAAATAATATTAAGCAATAAATCTAGAAATATTGCCCATATTTATGGTCTTACTCAAAATCTTCAAAATAAAGATTATTTTCTTATAATGAGTATTGCTGAAATAGACTTAAGAAAATATTTACAACAATATCATTATCAACTTATATGGAAACAAAAATTTGATATAATTTTCTCCATAATTGAAGCACTTTATCTCCTTCATAAAGAAAATTTTATTCATAGAGATTTGCATTCAGGTAATATATTGTATAATAACTATTTAAATCTTTAGACAATTAGTGATTTTGGATTTTGTGATCCTGTTAATAAACCATTAGAAAGTATATATGATAATCTTCCTTATATAGCACCTGAAGTTATATATGAAAAAGGATATACTTTTGCATCAGATATTTATAGTATTGGTATGATTATGTGGGAGATTTCATCTGAACAACCACCTTTTACCAATTTTGATTATGATTATGATCTTGCAATAAAAATAGTAAATGGTATATGACCAAAAATAGTATTAAAGACACCAATAGAATATAAAAATTTAATGAAACAATGTTGGGATTCTGATCCATTAAAAAGACCTAATATTAGTTTTCTTTATAATGAAATTAAAAAAATACAATATTTATATAATCAAAATCAAGATAAAGAAACTGGTATTATTTTAAATAATATACAATCAAATAGAAAATCTATTATTAACTCTACTTCTAATAATCCATTAATTAAAAAATTAAGTAAATATTTTATTTTTAAAGATTTACCAGAATCTAAAAATTTTAATGAAGGTAAGTTATTTATGATTAAATTAAAATTAAATTTTTATTTTAATTTATAAAAAAGAAACAGACTATTGTTTATAAATTTCTAAAATTAAAGTTTAATTATATAAATTTAATATTTTTATTTTTATAAATAAAAGCTTATGATAGCAAATAAAATAGTCTTATAATTTCAGATAGTAAGTAATATTAGTTTATATGTAATTTATAAAAAATTTATAAATTAATTTAATTATCTTAAAAATTAAAGAAATATTTAAAGATAATATTGAAATGAATATTTCTACAACAATTATTGGTAAGAATAGATATTATAATATTTTATTTTAAAATCTAACTTATATTTAAATATTATGTAATTAATATTAATAGATATGAGCATTAACAAATCAAAAAGAAATTCTTTATATAATGATAATGGTAATGAATTATTTCATTATTTAATAATATAAACTCTTATATTTATCATTATTATTTTATTATTTTAACTAAAAAATTTAAAGATTAAATTTATAGAAACAAAATAAGAATTAGTAATAACATAAATATTTATTTTTAAATTAATATATTTTAATGAATATAACTATTTTCTTTTAGGAATTAATTATAATAATAATGAAATTAAAACACATAATATGCAAAAAAGTTATATTTTAAGCAATAGTAAGAAATAGATAAATTTAATTAATTTATTATTAAGTTATAATTTAATCATTTTAAATTTATTAGATGATGAAGAAACTTATAATAATTCAAATCTTCATTTAGAAGATTAAGATAATTTAGAAATTTCTGAAGAACAATTAATTAATATTTAATAATCTTTATAATTAAATAATTTATTAGAATTATTAATCCTGATTTAATATTTAATATGTTTTGCTATTTTAATATACTTATCTATAGAACTTTTTTTTTTATGATAAATTTGTATATTACAAAAATAATAAAATAATATATTTCCTTATATAATATAGTTCTCTCAATATTCAAAACTTTATAATAAATATACAGTCAACTCTTTCTACAACGAATTTTAATATAACGAATTTTACAATACAACGGATTTTCATTGTCAGACAGATTTTTAAATATAAAAAAACCCTTACTATACCG
>CAJVPQ010000342.1:0-30301 GCA_910591825.1 Funneliformis caledonium
TAAATTCTTCTATTAAATCACCATAAAGAACTAACAACTCAGGTTCTTCTAAAATTTCAAACATTTTGTTTCGTATGGTTCCATAGGTAACTGCAAAATCTTGTTTTCTTTGTTCTATTATCTACGTATACAGCTTTTTTCTGCTTCTGGAAAAAAAGCTTTTCGTCCAGAACCAACCCGCTTATTTTTTTCATTTACTTCAGCTGTTCAGCAAACGCTAGCCTTTACCTAACGTCCTACCATGGACTTATTAAGATTAAAATACCTAGCAGCTTCGTTTTGGTCATGTCCCTTTGCGTAATTAACCACTTCTTTTTTCTGTTCAATAGAGTACGAGTTTCGTGTACGTTTCATTTTTTGAGAAGGAGTTAAAACAGGTTTAAAACCTGTTTGCGTTTTACGTAATAAATATTTTGAAATTCAATCAACGCAAATCACATGATCCGGCGATTGTGAAATCGAATTTCAGAATTTTTTCTTGCTTTTTGGTTTTTTTTAGTCTTAAAACTTTTGGATATTTTAAACTACCCGAAAATAAGCATCCCTATAGCAAAAAAAGGGTGCTTATTTTCGGAAGAATACGGTATTTGGCATATAAAAGTAAAATTGATTTTTTCACATTTCTATCAGTGTTAGCAAATGACCTTGAAGTGACTTTAAAATGACCTAATCATGTGATGATTTTACTATGAAATCTATTATATGATCATATACAAAATGACCTAAGTCACTTCAAAAAAGGGAAATGATCTTAAAATTTGCCAACACTATCTTTTTTAGTTGGTAATTCCACATAAATAAATTATTAGCTTAAATAAAATTTTTTTATACAATCAACTCTTTCTATAATTACATATAAGTTAAGCTATATTCAATATTTACACTCTAATATAAGTATTTTTATAATCAATCATCTAAATTTATTTTTAATATTACAGTAATCTCAGCGTGCAAATTTGAACGCTAAAATTATTGTTGAACTTTAGCAATTGGCTATCAAAATTTTTATATTCGCAAAAATCCGACGATCACAAAGAAATTAATTAATTCGGTGGCTTAAAATGATCAACGTAGGTCTGTCTTGTTTATTATATAATATTTAATTAAAATTGTAAAATGCAAGATACAGTCGATGCAACAATTTGGATTAATTGGCTTGAAGAGGCAATCGCTAAAGAGCACATTAAATATTATGAATATGCTCATTTTAGTAATATTCAAGAAATTGGTTTTGGTGGATTTGGAAAAGTATACCGCGCAAATTGGAAAAGTTTAGACCAACAATTAGCGTTGAAATCATTTTTTAATCTCAACGAAACCACCTTAAAAGAAATAGTCTATGAAGTAATTATAAATTATAATTCATCTTTAGTCGCTCTAATATGTACTAATATTTATTCTTTTAATTTAGCTTAAACTTCAACGCTATGTAGATTTTCATAAAAACATTATTCGCTTCCATGGAATAACACAATTAGAATCAGGTACGAATTAATACTTTGTTAAATTACCTGTAAATTATCAAAGCTTAATGATTTTTCTGATTATTTTTAGAAAATCAAAACAATCAATTGAAATCATATTTATTAGTGATGGAATATGCAAATAATGGAACTCTTCGAAATTATTTGAAGAAAAATCTCACTTGGAACGAAAAGTATAACCTTGCATATCAACTAACTAACGCTGTTTTATGTTTGCATAATGAAGGAATTGTTCATCGTGATTTGGTAATTCATTTATATAACATAATTAATGTAATTAAAATTTCTTTTATTAATTATTCTATTAATTTTTTTTGATGAAAGCACTCCAATAATATATTAGTTGATCAATCTAACATCAAGTTGGCTGACTTTGGATTGTCGAAAAGAATTGAAGAATCGTCCAATCTTCAATCAAAATTATTTGGCATAATTCCTTATACCGATCCAAAAGTGTTCAATAAACGATATAATAGTATTCATCCAGCAAAAAAGTGTACATTGGATGAAAAGAGTGATGTTTATAGTGTTGGTGTATTATTATGGGAAATTTCAAGTGGGCATCCACCATTTTATACAAAAGGTGAACAATATGATGTTAGTTTAGCTTTGGAAATTTGGCAAGGTCTTCGAGAAACAACAGTTCCAGATACTCCTAATGAGTATGCTAAACTTTATATTGGTAAATCTTATTTTCATTTATTTCATATATTATAAATAATATTTAATTTTGATAAATTTTAATATTAGATTGTTGGGACGGAAAACCAGAGAATCGACCATATATGCGTGACGTTTTCGAAAGATTGAGATTAATTATTCCGCAATCAAATGTGACAAATGATTCTCAGAAAAGTGAAGATTTTGACGATATAATAATCAATGAAAATAATGATAATAGTATTTCAATACATGGAGATTTATCTTACTTTATTCAAAATTTTGATAAGATGAATACAAAAGAATTAGATTCCATGAAGAATACAGATGACATTATTGATAAAAATATCCTATTGGAAAAGGATATAAGCATCACAGTTGATGAAATGGTATCTTTTATTTTTAATAAACTAGAGAAAGGAGAGTATAAAATGTTAAGTAATAAGCTACTCCTTGATTTTTTTGAAAATCAAAGTATTACTTCGATTGAAATTTTTAATTGGCTTTCGAACAATCAAAATAATTCAAATTATACCTTTTTATTTGGATATTTTCATTTCTTTGGTATTGAAACAAGTAAAAATTATGAAAAAGCATTTGCTTTATTTATGAAAGCTTCAGAAAAAGATCATACTTTGGCACAACTTTATGTCGCAAGATGTTATAGTGAGGGATACGGTATTAAAAAAGATGATAAGGTTGCATTTAATTATTATGAAAAAGTAGCGAATAAAGATTTCGCAGCTGGACAAATACCTATAGGATCGTGTTATATCGATGGAACAGGAATTAAAAAGGATTTAAAAATGGCTGCTTATTGGTATGAAAAAGCTGCAAATAACGGAAATATGATCGCTATATTTAATCTTGGTGTTTGTTATAATCACGGAAAAGGCGTTAAAAAAGATTGTTATAGGGCCTTTGAATTATTCAAAAAGTCAGCTGATTTTGAATATCCAGGTGGAATGTATAATTTAGGTTGTTGTTATCAATATGGAATTGGCACTAGTATTGATTTCCAAAAAGCATTTGTATTATATGAAAAAGCTGCAAAATTAGAACATGAAATGGCTCAATTTAATCTTGCCACTCTGTATAAAGAGGGAATTGGAATCGGTAAAGATATAAATAAAGCAATTTATTGGTATAGGAAATCTGCCAACCAAGGATATCAACAAGCTTTTAATAGATTAAATAAGCTCTTGAAAAACGAAAGGAATAAAAATGATTCATGTGTAATAAATTAAAAAATTTAAAAATATTTTTTTTTATTATAAATTTTTGTTTTATTTTAAAAAAAATTTAGGCTGCAGAAATTGAAAAAAAAAAAAAAAAATTTAAAAATTTAATTATTTAACCTTATAATTAGAAAAATGGACAAGGGATTCGTCCCTTCGAAATAGGAATAAAAAATATTTGATAGTGCTCATATTTGAAATTCCTAATTTTTATTTAACTCATTTCAACGAAATTATCAATAAAACATTTTGTTATAAATAAATAAATAAATAAAACTTGTCTG
Organism: Funneliformis caledonium; assembly: GCA_910591825.1. Classification (NCBI taxonomy): domain Eukaryota; kingdom Fungi; phylum Glomeromycota; class Glomeromycetes; order Glomerales; family Glomeraceae; genus Funneliformis; species Funneliformis caledonium. Next base: position 3,667 of record CAJVPQ010000342.1, read on the forward strand.
GTGGATTTCCTTTATAATGAACGATTTGTTAACCTATTTAGGTTAATCCCATTCGTGATGTTAAAATAATGTTTTATATCGCGAAATCGGAAGAACGATCAAAATCGCGATTTGGGAGATCGTCGGATCTACAATTTATGCTGCAACCTAAACCAAAATCGTATTTAGCTTAATGATGTTTAATAAAAATTTTTTTTTTTACAAAAGTAAATCATATATATTCTGGGTCATTTTATAATGAAATTAACCTCCAGTTAAAAGGTTGCCGGGTAAAACCCGGAGGTTTTGACAGGCATCGAAATCGAAACCCGTCAAAACCCGTCAAAACCCGTCGAAATCCATCGAAATCCGTCGAAACCCGTCGAAACCCGTCGAAATCCGTCGAAACCCGTCGAAACCCGTCTAAATCCGTCAAACCCCATCGAAACCCTCCGAAATCGAAAGGTTTCGACTTTTGCCAAAATGGGATTTTGGATTTGCCTCGCAATCTTACTTCCCATGATTCTCTGATTAATGTTTAAATATTAATTTATGATTTTTTATTAATACAAATTTAAAAATACACATTGTACCAATTTATTCAATTTATATTACACGAGTGATTATTTCCATTCTTGATTTTTAATATGTTTCTAAGTTTACATTCAGCGTCGTGATATCCTTGTTCAGCAGATTTTTTATACCAATAAATTGCCGTATCTATACTTTTATCAACGCCATAACCATTTTCATATATGAGAGCAAGATTATATTGAGCTATTTTGTGTTTTAAGTCCGCGGCTTTTTGATATAATCTAAACGCCTCTTGCTTATCAATGTCGGTTCCAATTCCATAGTAATAACAATAACCCAACCTTGTTATACCACTCGAAAACCCCTTTTCGGTCGTCTTCTCATAATTTTCAAAAGCCAATTTTTTATTCCTTGAAACGCAATGTCCCTTTTCATAACATAATCCAACATAATATTGCGCTATTACGTGATTATGTTCTGAAGCAGCATTTAAAAATAATTCAAATGCCCTTTTCTTACCTTTGCTCGTTCCCATTTTAAAATAATTAAAGTATCCAAGTAAAAAAATGGAATTTGAATGATTTAGATCATTCGATAACCAATTAAGGAATTCTTTCATAGTAATATTTTGATTGTTAAGATAATCAAGAATAAGTAGGTTTCGGATCTTGACTTCGGTTCTCTTATTTATCTCCTTACAAATAAGGTCAACTATTTTATTAGTAATAATTCTCAGGTCCACGTTAGGTATAATATCTTCACGGGTTGTTCGCCTATCGGGTGCTAAAGTATTTATTATATTACTCGTATCCATCTGATGAATATTTTGGATGATATTAGATAAACTTCCATGTGATGAGTTATCAGAGGTAACGCTGATATTACGTGAATCAAGTTGTAATTCGTTTGATGATTCCTGATTGAGTTGCCGATCACTTTCTGCTATCCTGCCTGTCTTTGCGATAATTTTCTGCAACTTTTCAACCACCTGATTTATAGTAGGACGTTTATCCGGTTCACCATCCCAACACTCTAAAAAATTGAAATTTTTTAATCATCAAAAATATGTTACAGGAAAAAAAAAAAAAAAGAAGTGAAATTTACCGGTATAAACTTCCACGTAATCTTCAGGTGTACCAAAAATAACCTGTTCCCTAATACCCTGTGAAATTTGCATGGCCAGATCAACACCATATTGTTCACCCTCAGTACGAAAAGGTGGATGACCACTTGAAATCTCCCATAAAAGTACGCCAACACTGTAAACGTCGCTCTTTTCATTAAGTTTGTATTGATTGTTGGCAAATATTTTTCTGTTGAATATTTTTGGATCAATATAAGGAATAACGCCAAAAGTTTTCGATTGTTGTTTGGATGACACTTCGATCCTTTTTGATAATCCAAAATCAGCCAGTTTAATCATTTTTTGATGAACCAAAATATTTTTGGAGTGCTAATATTATACAGGCATTATTAAATCAATATATGTTGACAAGAAAATCATGTTAGACTAATGACTGAACATAAGATTTTACCAAGTCACAATGCACAATTCCTTCATCGTGTAAACATGATACAGCCCAAGCCAATTGAAGTGCAAAATCGTATTTATCATTCCATTTAAGTTCTTTGAAATCACTCTTCAAATAGCTTTGGAGTGTACCTTTATCAGCATATTCCATCACCAATAAATGCTTTTTCAATTGATCATTTTCTAAATTTTTTAATTTTAATTTTTTTTTTTTTTGTAAGTTTCACAAGGTCAAAGCGATTATTTTAAAATTAAAAAAAAAAAAAAATACCTTGATCAGAAGATGTAAGGCCATAGAAGCGAATGATGTTATCATGAAAATCCACTTCGCGCTGAAGTTTAATCTTAAACCGTGATGAAATGGAAAAAAAAAGATTTTCTTTTTAAATTAGAAAAATGGATATCTCGAAGGTATAGAATTACCTCATGAACGATTTCCTTCGCTGTGGCGTCGTTAAGGTGAAAGGATTTCAATGCCAAATATTTATTAGAATTTTTCCAATTTGCGCGGTATACTTTTCCAAAACCACCAGAACCAATTTCTTGAATATTACTAAAATGAACATATTCGTAATTTTTAATGTGCCTTTTAGCAATTGCCTCTTCAATCCAATTAATCCACTCATTTGAAATATTAGTATTTTGCATTTTTTTTTTTTTTTTTTTTTTTTTTTTATGAGAAATTACAAAAGAATCATTTAAGAAAAAGAATAACAAGAATTTAAATAATCAAAATTTGGTGAGATAAAGAGGGATGGATCTAACTTTTTATGGATTTTCATTTACTTCTTTGTAGCTATTTATTGGTTGAGTTAAAAAAAGGAATTACGTATAATCTACCTTAAAGAGTGTTGTACTTGGTTGGGTATGGTAATAGTTTTAACCAGACAAAATATTATTTATATAAATTTGAGATTTATATTATTTATGTTTAATTTTTATATTTATTAATTTTAAGTATTAAAAAATACTATGATGAAATTAACGAACGCTATGTCGAGGCGTCAATTTATTGCCAAAAATACAATATTTGACACTTCCGACATCCGAGACGTTTAATTAATTGCAAGATTGTATAAATTGACGCATCCGACTTCGAAAAGTTCAAATTCTTGCAAATTGCAAAAAATTGATGCCTCTGATGTTCGGGATGTTCAGTTTATTGCAAAAATTGCAAAAATTGACTCTTTTGGCTTCAGGACGTTCAAATTCTAACACCTCGAAAGTTGGAGGCTTTATAATATTGCATTTTTACAAGAATTTGAATGTCCTGAAGTCGGAAGCGTCAACTTTTTTGCAATTTTGCAATTATTTAAACGTCCTGGTGTCAAAATATAGCATTTTTGAACGTCCTGAAGTTGGAGACGTCCATTTTTGCATTTTTTGCAAATAAATCGCGGTCAGAATTTGGCAAAGTCATGTGACATTTGGCCAAAAAATTAGGCTTGGCCTTAAAGGTATATAATTTGCCGTACATTTCGCAGCGAAAAAAAAAAATCACGTACTTACTTTTTACACAGGTCGGGAAGGAAAAAAAAAATACTTCTCATTTCACTGTCGAAAATTGTTAAAATTCAAGAAAAATGAATGGTCTATTCTATATAAGAATACGAAACTTTTTGTAATATTAAGAAACTGGTTCTGGAGGATTTGGCAAAGTATTTCGTGCAACTTGTAAAAGATTTTGATAAATATATTTAACGTTGAAATCTTTTCATAACCTTAACATCGCCACAGTTAAAGAAATTGTTCTTGAGGCGTTTACAATATAACAAAAAGAATCCGTCCTTCGTAAATATACGCATTATTAATTTAAAGTTTGAATTATGGTTTATAACGTTATTCGTTTTGTTTGGAAGCATAATTCTTCTAAACAAGGTAATTTTTAAACACACTACAATATAAATTTTCACGTTATCAACTTTGTTAATTCTATGGCTTTTTCATAAAAAAAAAAAAATAATAATCTTTCTTTAGATAGTTTTTTTTTTTTTTATTTTTTGTAAAAGCAAGTACCTCTAAAAGCCAATGATCCAGGTTGAATCCTAATTAGTAGCACAACCTTGAAACATTGCAGCAGCAGGAATGTTTGTTTGATAGATTTGAATGATAGGACCATTGCAATGAATGTCACCGAATCCTGTAATAGATTGAAAAGGAGCACCTCTGTGTCTGAAAAACTTTAACGTGCTGGGCAGTCCCAAAAGATTTAACTAAAACGGGTCTTCCAAGATTTGATATAAAAAATGCAACCAACGCTCGAGAATCATCTATACGACGTCCAAATATTTTTTTGGTTGCCAAGATGGTGGAGTCACATTCCTGTCCAACTTGGAGCATCAGGACGAAGCAATGAATTCCTGTTCATAATAACATCTCGATCACTAACCTATTATCAGAAATTTTAACGCATCATTTTGCAAAATCAAATGCTTTACGTTACGTCATTGTTCTAATACAATGATCAAATGATAAATAATGAAAATGAACTTTAGACGGATGATTTTAAATGATGATTTTTTAAGCACAGTAATAATTCAATTTCTGCTTTTTTATACGTCTTAATAAATTAGATAATTCTTAGGTCGGCATGATCAAACTAGATTGGAACGAAAAAAATATCTGATATATACATTTTTAATAGTATTGAATCAGTGGTCTCTATTTTTTCTCAATTCCCTAATAATGTTAAATCAACCTCGCAAAAATCAGAAAATACTTATTCATAATCAAAAAATTCTGTTTTATTTTAAAATTAATATAATTTTCATTTAAACATTGCATAAAATTAAATCGTAAATATCAAATTGTAATAATTGCATACATAATTAACGTAATGAAGCGAAGTTCGTCAAAAAAAATTAATATGTGTAAAATTTTTGTTCAAAATGCCTAAACGATTACTGCGTCTTCTTACTCTCCATTTCCGACATTCTAAAAGTTATAAAAAAATCTGAATCGAAAATAGGCGGTCCAAAGCTGACCGAGATGAAAGACCATTTGATGATATTTCTTTCAAACTTAACTGGTTATGTTATGTCTTTTGTCCGAAACGATCTTCTTTAGTTGTTAAATTCGTCATGTTCTCGATTAAAATTATTCACGAAAACTTTATAAACGGTGAAAAAAATGAAAATCACAAAAAATCTAACCTATGACAAAAAAAAGAACCTATATGTAAAGAGAAAATAACTATATTAAAAGAAACAAAATCTTATATAAAAATCTGATTATTAGATATTGATTTCTATACAACACAAACTTTGTCCTAAATAAATTTTTTGAAACTTGTCTAATAAATTACAATGCAGCGAATCCTGATAAATAGGCAGGTAATACTTTCAGGTCTTTCATATTAATTAGAGGATCAATTCGTGGTCTTCTAAAAGAAGTATATACAGTATCTTAAATTTATACCACAAGACATAAGTAATATCTGCGAAGTGATAAACTTAGAAAAATGCTGAAATTATCTTCGAACTATAATAATCTAATCATATTATCAAAATCAATACGTATTATACCTTTTTGATAATTTAAATACACGAATTAAATGATCGATCAAATCTTTTTAAAAAAAAAAAGTAGTTGTGATAGAATAGAAACAATATATCTTTATTATGAAATTTTAGGTGACAATACATTCAGTTATTAATTACATTATCTTCGATTAATCTTAATAAAAAAATATTTTTTGAACAAATCTCCAATTATGTGTAAACACGATAAGTTCATTTCCTCTTCGCCTTTTGTAGTTAGTTGATGTATATTTTTTTTTAAAAAAAAAAAAAATACAAAAACAATGCGCACGATTATACTTTGGGTTTAATTTTAATTATTCTTGGTGACATCATATCCTGAGTGATAAATATTTTGTTGTAATTTTGGCGTCTTTATAAACATTTTTTAAAAGTTAGTAAGTTAATTGTTAAAAGGTTAATCATGCAAAGAAAACAATATGCAACTTACCATACGAACAATTCGGATGATAAAACACGCCCTCGACAATTGGTTTCTCACAACATACATACTTCTCTTTCAACTTATATACTGTTCATGTGAAACGAACGTTTAAAGGAATGTTTGACACATGTTTAGAATCGGTATGCCGAACAATATCTAAAACGAGATAACTTTCAAATAAAAAATCTGTTACCTGAAAATTTTTCAATTATCCACGGTTTGATATTCACAATCAAAAATGTAGTTATTTGTAAACAATAGAGGTTTTAGTTTTAATACTCCTCTCTATAAATATACCGTCTCACCAAAATTTCGGTAATAACATCATAGATGTTGAAAAGAGCACTATAAAGATATAATAAAAATAGTAATATCGTTCGATAATAAAAAAGTGACATTACGAGTCGAGACATCATCGGGAATGTTAGAAATAAAAAAAAAAATAAAAAATAAATAAAAAAAAAATAAAATAAAAAATAAAAAATAAAAAATAGTTCATAAGCCCGTAAACAACCGCCGATCATTTCCGAATGTGATATTAAACGCGTTCAATTAACATATCACATGATAATAATAGGCGTTAACCTGCCCGGCTAATCTTTAACTCAGGCCACTTTAGTAGGAATACGATGCAGCGCTTATTTGTCCTGAGCGAAGCGAAAGTCTACGCAACGTGAAAATTTTTCGGTCACGTGTGTTTCTCTGTCCGGTCACGGATGATTAACCAATAATTCCAGTGACTGAAATAATAAGGTCAGGCTCTTATCCTAGACCGCAACTGTACATATCACGTGATAAGTACTTAAAAAAATTTTATTTATACACGGGGTCTAGGATAATAACCCGGAGTCTTGAAATTTTTAAATTATGTAACACAAATTTTCATGCGGCAATTTAAATGATATTTTTGCAAAGAGAACAAGTTTATAGAGATTCTTTAATGTTTAATAAATTGTAACTAGATGTATTGAATATTCCAAAATCATGCACTAAAAGTGATTATGTGTCCCTTCAATCATATTTTAATATATCAAATATATTTAATTTAACTAATACTTACCAGCAATTATTAATTTCAAACATGATCCTTGTCGCTTAATTCTTTTCCATCATATAAACATTATCCAGTTTTTTTTTTATAATACCAAAAACACAATTCATAAGAATATTTTTTCCTGTAAGGTATATAACGGGCCAAAGAGTCTGTGATTTGCCACGGCCTAAAGTCATTTTTGCGGTGTAATTATTAATGAAATTAATGATTATGTTAAAGTTTTGAATAGGGTTAATAGGATTCTAATTTATGAACTTCATTTTACTCCTACGAATTGAAAATTCTGCATGAAAAGTAAATACAGGTATACATTTCATTTGTAAATGTTACTTTTTTCAAGATATCGATAACAAATTTTTTTTTTGCCACTTTTTTCGATTAGATTGACTTTAACGATAATGATATTCTGTGCAATAAAAAATCAATAGTTAAAATTTACAAATGGATGAATTGATCGATGAAGCTACAAAGATTTTGTAATATTCAATTATATTCGGAAAATTTCCCATATTTGAAACTTTAATCTTTTTTATAATCTTAACAATACTATAATAATCCCTTGCAGTATATAGATTTCTAAATTACAATTTGATGATCATGAATTTACCCTCTATCCAAATTTGGCAGTGATTCTTAGGATCTAGAGATCTTCAGTTATGAATGTCTATAATTTATTGGTAATCCTCGAGCCAGTATCATCAGACCTTACTGGGTCAGGCAATAGGGTCGATCGTTGAAATTGATTTCTGATTTCTATTAACTTCCAATTAAGGTAATATTTAATTTAATCAATTTTGTGAAACTAAAAGACCTCTTTTTTCTATTTAAGAAAATCAAAAATGATCAAATTAACATTGATTACTTTAATTATAAGTTATTGTGCTTTGTAACGATTAATATCAAAATTATTGTTTAATTCATAATAATAATCAGCTAGATTTAATTATTTATTAACGTAAGCACAATAACGATATTATTGTGTGATTACTTAAAAATTATGAAAAGAAGTTCATTATAATTCTCTTTCAATTATACTAAATTTTTTAAAAAAATGAAAGAACCATTTTTAAGAATCATGAAAAAAGATAAATTTGTTTACTTTTTTGTGATAAGGTAAATAACATAATTTAACAAATCTTTATTTTTAGGCGATTATACTTTTAAAGAAACTAATGAAAAGAAAACCTAAACAAATTTATTAATATATAATAGAAGATAAATTACAACATTTATATGCTAAAAATTATATTTAAGATATTGCAATTTTTTAATGATAATACATTTTTGATAATTATGATTTTTTTTTATTATTATTATTATCCTTAATTTTGAATAATGAAAATTAAACCATTAATATTGCAACAATAAAAGATCTCTTTTGTCAATCACTACAAATACCAAATGACATTCAAAAAATTACAGCTGATAAAAATTTAATTAATTCCATAGGTATCCTATTCCGCATAATTGAATTAATATCGCAAAAAGTGAAAAAGAATAAATTATCTACTCGTTAGAAAAAGTTTTTTCAGATATATATTAATTAGTTCCCTTAGAAAACAATGATCTTTAACTCAGAAATTCTTATAATTTGATTACCAAAAATTTAAAATCTAAACTAAAATTAGGTAATGGGATTTCTTGATAACTTTTAACAGTTAACACAAAATTCCATATTTACTTATATTATTTTATTAGGTTAAAATAAAAACAAGTTATTTAACATTAATAAAGTATAAAAATAAGCATTATTTATAGTTTATTTATTAATATAAACTCCATAATATCACAAAAAATATTAAAAAACAAAATAATTTACATCATATAAGTGAGCATGATAATATTATTTGTTAGTAATTGAAAAATATCTGGTTGGATTTTTTTTAACTTTTATCATCATGATCTTTTGAAATCCAATTTTTTTATAAAAAAGAAAAAAATGTATAGGATTTCTATTTAAAAAGTATTTATTTTTTAGAACTAAAATTTTAAAATCTATAAATAATAGTTTTAGCAATAATAACTCTTATTTAATATTAAATGTATGCAAAATTTTATTGAAAAACTTATTTTATATTCTAGTAATTGATATTAATTTTTGGAAATTTATTTCTTCTTAAGAATACTAATATTAGTATTATTATAATATTCAGAAATTGGCAATTTTAGCAACTGAGTCTCTTTTATAAATTATATTATGAAAGCTGTAAATTCAGGCTTTAGTAAAATATAATACATAAATAATTTTTATCAGAATATTATTATGTAGCTGAATATATGAACATATATACTAATATATGTTAAATACTAGTTAATCAATTCATCAATCAATATTGATTATATCTAAATAGTGAGTTTAAAGAATAATTGAATACTAAAACATCAGAGATTAACAAAATCTTAACCTTCTCTAATATATCTATAATAAATACTATCTCATGTTTTCAAATTTAGAAATTCTTATATAAATAAGTAAGTGATTAACTAATAATTAGTAGATTAAATACTTTACAAGGTTATAGTAATAATAAACTGCATTATATAATTATAGTATTTTCTAATTAAACTATTAAACTATAGTGATCAATTCAGTTTCTAAGTATATTTAATAATATAGATATGATAGTCACCTATCTTTTTAAATTCTATATAAACATAATAACTTTTAAAGTATAAGTCTTATAAGGTTATTTCATCTTAAGCCTTTTAATTATGTGTAAAATATTCTATTAACAGGCAAAAATCATAGTAATTTTAATTGATATTGGTAAAAATAGGAATATAATAATATTTATTGTTAAAAGTGATTCTTCTATCTAAATTTAGCAGTAGTTTTAAAGTTTAAAGATCTTAAAATCTAAAATTTAGGTGTCTATAAGTTAGTGATAATCCCTAAGTTAGTATTAATAAGTAGATTCTAATTGTAACTGCAATTACAATTTTGATCTCTTTAAAATTTCTTAGTTATCACAATTTAAATAAATAAGCTGTTTAAATATACAACTATTTTAAGATTCAAGTAATATTAGATATTATAATACAAAAAAAAAAGTATTTTTATAATATTCAATTAAATTAAATGTTTAAAAAATCCTATAAAAAGAATAAATAATTAGTTTTAAATATTAAAATTAATAAATTTTTAATCTGTTTATATTATATACTTAATTTATTTGCATTATTAGTTAGATTTTTTAATGCTTTTTTTAGAAATTAAAAAAAAAGTATTATTTTATTTTTTATTAATAGATTAATATTAATAAATAAATACAGTCTGATGCAAAAGTCTTTGGACAAATATTTTTTGACATAACTTCATAACGACTACGCCAAATCACATGGTAAAATATTTATTTGAAAGTCAAAAAACAGAAGATTTTATTAAAAAAAAATTAATAGGGAATGTGTTTTCCATTTTTCTTAATTATAAGCTTACATCTCTCCTTCATTAAACCAACTAAACTTTTAATAATGTCTTGTGAAATTTTTGACCATTCCTCCTTCATAAAATTTTCCAAATCCCCAATATTTTGTGATTGTCGCATTTCTATATTTCTTTTAATAATTGCCCATAAATTTTTTATGGAGTTCAAGTCAGGACTGTTAGATGGTCAGTCTATAACAGCTGAAACTTTCTTTGTAGAAAATTCTTAGCTACATTGCTTGTATGCTTAGGATCATTATCTTGCTGGAGGCACTAATTGTTATGTAGCATTCTCTTGATCTCAGGAAGATGCTTCTTTATTATTCCAACATAAAATTGCCCAGTCATATTCTCTCAGAAGCAATAAAGACTGGTTTTGCACTAAATACAAATTCACCTCACACGTTAATTCTTGTCTGATCCTTTGGGATGTGATGAATTAGTTGTTAACCCTTAAAGATGGTCTCCATAATTATTTTCAAATTTTAATTGAGTTGCAACTTAATTGCGACATAAGGAAATTTAATTGCACCATAAGTTGCAACTCAATTGCGCTATTTTTTTTAATTGTGATAACCATCTTTATTGACTCTTATACTAATATTCCACAGTGTTACTAAATAACAAAGGATGTTTCATCTGAAAAAAGAGTGCTATTCCAGTTATCATTCATATAGTTTTAGGCCCATTCTATACGTTTCTGCTTATACAACCTTGTAAGCATCAGAGTTGCAAATGGGTCGCTTCTTATCATAGCCAAGGTTAGTTAAGTGCTGCAAAACTGTACTGTAGGATATATTTACACCCTTTAGTGACAATTTTGATGCTAATTTTCTAGAAGAAACTGCTGGATTTCTTCTAATATACTGCCTAAGAGCTTTTGAGCTCTCTGAAGTGATTTTTTAGAGCGACTGGAGCATTTTTTGTGAATGACGCTTCTGGTTTTTTTCAATTTTGCCAAGTTGAAATATATTGTAGACCTTGGTATATTTATTTTACGTCTTATTTTGGCTGCATTCGTAATCCCAGAATTTCACAAATGTTGAATAGATTAAGCCTGCACATTCTTATTGTCAGTCTTCATTTCGTCACTAAATTAAAAAAATTTTTCTAAGACAAAGTTGACAATTAAAACGCCAATTGATTGTCCAGATGCTGTATTTTAAATATTTAAAATTTAACCCGATTTGGATTTAAATTGGCTGATCTATGTGACTTTTAATTTTATTACTGATCGTTCAAAGATTTTTGCATTAGACTGTATACTTGCAATTGTTTTATGTTGTAAAAAAATTATCTAATCATTAAATATATACTTTTAGAAATTATATAAAGGTATAAAAACTATAATTTTTTTTCTTTAAAAAAATTCATAATATTTTTAACTCTATAAAATAAACAATGCTAATTTTTTAATTTCTATTATATTAATCTATATTTTGATTTTATTTTTTTATTTACAAATTAATTTAATATTTAAATTATATATAAAAAATAAAATCTTTTAATAATAATTGAAAATCAAATTATATTATAATTATAATAAAAGATATAATAAAATTGTTTTAATATAATAAAATTAGAAACTATTAAAACTATAATAAAAACATAATAAAAGATATGATAAATGATTTTGAGAAGATTTTAGTAAATATCTATAATTTAAATAAGAATTATTTGATAATAAATTTTATTTATTTACAGTCAACCCTCTCTAAATACACCCCCTCAGGACTATAGTGAAAATTTTTAAAAATGTGCATTTAAAGAGGGTGTGCATTTAAAGAGAAAATTTTTATATGAATTCTATATGTTTAGGACTGAACAAGAATGTGCATTTAGAGAGAAAATATATAGTGTGTGTATTTAGAGAGGATGCATTTAGAGAGGGTTAACTGTATATTATAAATTTAATTAAAGAAAACTAAATTTAATAATTAATAATATAATTCTAATTTTTTATTTATATAAAATTGTAAATATTATTATCGTTATATTCTAAAAAATAATTTAAATTAGATTTCTATATATTAAATATTAAATACTTTAATAAAATTATATTTTTTAAAAAATTATATTAATTATTAGTCTAGATCATAGTGTAAGACTATTTACAGTCTAGACGCAGTGACACAAGATATCCATCTATCTCCCTGCTCTTTGTTTAAATCAATGTTTATTAGCACATATTTGTTTTACTACTGATTTTAAATTACTTTATCACGTAAATTTAATGCTCTGGACTTGCAAACGATTTTTGTTACCTAGTTGTATTTTAGTTTGTTAGATTTATCACATTAAAACCTATTAAATGGTAGTATTTTTATTCTTTTGAAATTAATAAATAGTAAGATATATAAGTTTAGAATTTAATTTTTTTTATAATAATTTATTATTTATTTATCTTTAAAAATTACTAATTAATTACAAATTTTTACTTAGAAAAGTTCATAAAATTTATGATAAAAGTATTAATTTTTTTAATAATATATTTTAAAAATAAAAATTTGTAATTTGTATATTCTGCACAAAATGCACCTATGCATATTTTTTTACTATGCATATATAGTAAATTATTAAATATGAATTTTATATGAGTATAATATACATTTTATGTGTAATTTTTTTGATGCATGATCATTTATTAGACTTTTAAATAAATCAATTATTTAATCAATAGTATCTATACTTCTTTTCTTCTTTTTATTTTCACTTTTCCTATTTTTTTTTTATAAATCTTATTGTTAAATATTCTTAAAAATGAGTGTTTCAGAATTACTTTCAAATGATAATTTAGATTATGAAAATTTTTCTAATGATTTTATCAAAAATATTCTAGATGATAGTGAAAGTAGACATTTAAAAGGAAGATCACCAGATACTGCAAAATTCAAAGGACCTTTAGAAACTTCTAATAATGTTAACAACTCACAAATGTGAATTATGCAATGAAAGTGAATATAATTATACTATATGTCTAATAAAAAAAAGAAAGAATAATGATAAGTATTTAGAATGTTGGTCACTAGGAAAGACAAAAACTAATTTTTATTTTATTAACACTTGAGAAATGCTATCTGCTATTTGCCTATTAAACAAAATTTGGTAATAAAAGTTTATTATTTGCGAAACATTTTATTGTAATATAGGGGTGTGTACAAAAATCAAAATGTATTGCTTAAATTTTAATAAAACTTTTAAAAATTTTATACTATGCGTAAAAATATTGTATTTTAAAATTTTACATGTATTTTACGCATCCTTGTATTTTGCGCAGATGCATAAAAAATAAAACCCTTTTAAAATATTTAAACAAAATTAAAAATGATTGTCATTAATAAATAAAAATAAATTTGTAGGTAAAACAATTGAAAAAATAATAAAATCTTTAATTTTTTTTATTATATAAATAAAATCTTTATATTAAATAAAAGATTTTATATCATGCATATAAAATTAATAATTTATTGTGAAATATAAAATAATTTTTCTTTAAAAAAATTAAAAAAAATCTCATTTTTTTAAAAAAAATTTAAGTTTAAAAATCCCATACATTTTACTCTACAATTGATATTTAATTATAAAAATACATAAAGATTAAAAATAAAAATAAGAAAAAATTTTCTATTGCTAAAATTAAAAGAAAAAGGATATGTTATATATTATATTTATATGAAGAAAAAAATGTAAATATGTTTTTTTTTTTTGGTTGTATATGAAAATGTTTGTTATGTCATATAGGTAGGCATTAATATACAAAAATTTGTAAAAAATTTACAAAATCAAAAAAATTAAAATTACAACTCTTAATAACGATAATTAAATCTTGCTAAAAAAAAAAAAAAAGGAAAAAAGAGAAAAAAAAAACTTATTAAAAGTAATTCGAAACTAGAAGGAACGAACTTATACCAGCAAACATATAACACAAAAAAAAAGTAGAAAAAATAGATGATGTTGAATTTCGGTAAGCTGGTAAGAGGAGCATACCAAAAGCATCCGGAGGCAATCATCACAAAGGATCCTCGGATAAGGAGCTTGTGGTACTTGACGTATGTTGTTTGGTAGGAGGTTTAGAACGATGAATAATTGATTTCATAAACGGATGAAGGAAAGACGGTTCTAAAAGGAATTGAAATTCGAATATAAGTACTATATTATCATTACTGTTTACAAGTACAGCCAACTCTCCTTATAACGATTTTTTTTTTTTGCTTTTTTTTTTCTTTTTCTTTTTTCTTTTGATAATTATTATTTTTCTTTAACGTTCGTTATATTTTCAATGTTTTTTTTTTTTGTCAGAATAAACGTCAAATTACCCACGCTTTATATGGATTCGTTATATCCGAGATTCTTTCGTTTCGTTATAACGAGAGTTGACTGTACAAGAACAGTCCTAAAAGCACATAAACTTGCTTTTCTTGGCCATAAGTTCTTCCATTCTGGATTCGAGCTGTCTTCGTGCCTTTTCGGCATTTTCCTTTGCTTTTCGTTCTTCTTCCAATACATTTTCAATAACCTTCTTTTCTTCATAAACTGATGATCTTGCATGTTCAAATTGTTCCGTCGTTTCATCCAATTTAGATCGAAGTATTTTTATTTGTTCAACAAGTTCCGCCTTTTCTTTTTGCAAAACGTGTAATTGCTGTTTGGCTACTCGAAGATTTGTTTCGTTTTCATCAAGAGAATTTTCCAACGTTTCAACAAGTCGTTTATTTTGTATATTTTCGCCTTCGATTTTAGCAATCTTTCTGTGGAGTTTTTGTATTTCCATTGCGAGATCACCGGTTGGAGGATTACTTCCATCAATGAAATCGTTTCTTGGATCAACTCTTGGCGGTGGTGGTCGAGGTATTATTCCAAATGGTGGTGAAAGTGGCCCAAAAGAAGGTGGTGATCCAGGTGTTGGCGGTAAGGGTTGATTTGGTGGAGGAGTTGGTGGTGGTGATTTTGCTAAGTTTGCCATATTTGGACGTATTGATTTGGTAGATGATGCTGACATAATTGACAAGGTTGATAATCGAACACCTGTAGGTCCAGAAGGCCCGTCATGATCCGTAATTGACACCGCTCCAAATGACGGACGGCGGCGTATAGTTTCAGTTTCTATTTTACGTTCAAGTTCACTAATCTTATCTTGTAGAACCTTGATAAGATTATTTTGCTGAGAAATGGTACTTTCTTGCCTTTGTAATTTAGACTTTACAGAATCATTTACGACATTTAACTTTGGAGCGACGGGTGTTAAATTTTTGGAATCAAAAGAGGCACCACTATTTCTCTTTGGTATTTGAGACCCTAATTCATTAATTTCTTTTTCAAGTTGTTCATTAATATTTAATAATCTTGTAATTTCATCTTCCATTTCCTGAGCATCTATCAAAGTTTGTTGTTTCAAATTAGCATACTCATGTTCAAGTGCTATTAATTTATTATTCAATTCGACCAATTGAGCGGCTGTCTTGTTTCCACCACGTCCGGCTAAATTTAATTGTTTCATTAAAGATTCAATTTTTTGATCAAGTTTCTTACGATTTTCACCAAATGAATTATTAGCCTGTTCTAACCCTTCTTTCTCTGCCTCAAGTTCAGTAATTTTTCCTTTCAACTCTTCCACGGTCGCTCCATTAAGAGCGTTATTCATACGACCCAGTTCTTTCTCTAAATTCCTTATGTTATGTTTCAAGGAAACCACGTGATCTTCTGCAGCGGTTACTTTTGCGTGAAGGTTGTCATTAATCTGTCGCAAATTCTCATTAGCAGCAGCAAGTTTCGAAAGTTTGGGGTCTGACGATATTTCATAGGTATCAAAACTATCTGTTAAAGATTCATTACTTTTATATGAAGAAAGTGTTCTTTTTTGTTTTTGAGTTTCTTCAAGTTCCTTCTCCAATTCAGCAATACGGATCTTTTGCTCTTTAGAAATCTCAACAACATCCTCATATGTGGTAGCAGTTTCCGTGCATCCTTCAGTCATACTATCAAGATCATGTCGAAGATTTTCTATTTGTTGTTTAAGATCAACGCTAGTATTTATTTGATTCTGTTTATCAGTTTCAAGTTGTTTGGTAATTTTTTCCAATTCTTCAACTCGATCGCGATATATTTTAGCCTCATTGTGAGCTTCATTAAGTTGGTTTGTAAGTTCCTTAACAATCTCACTATTATCAGCATCACTATAACTCTTTATCATAGTTGCTTTCTGTGTATCATCAAGATCATTTTGCAATTTTTTGCATCGTGATTTGAGAGTTTCAATTTCCGCATTAGCATCTTCAAGCCTTGAAGATTCGGAACTATGATTACCTTCAGCTGCCTTGAGTTGGGTTTCCAAAGTCTTTATTAATTCGACATGTTTTGCTTCTGATTTCTTAACAATTTCTAATTCGGAGTTAATTTTATCCATTTTCTCTTGTAGCCGTTTCAAATTGTCTTGTTTATCTTTTAATGCATCTAGCTGTATGATTTCGGCATGTTTGGCCTCCTCCAACTGCGCAGACATCAAAGCGATAGCACCGATACTTGTTGTTACATCTGTAGGAGATGTTCGTTCCAAGGATGCCAATTTCATCTCTAGTTCCTTTACTAGCTCACTTTGTTTAGCAGCGGTCTTTTTAGCAGCCTCGAGTTCAGATGATGAAGGACGCTCCAATAATTTGGTCTCTAATTCATAAAGTTGTGCATGAAGCTCTTTAACATGTCTAGCTTCGGAGCTAGCAGATATTTTGGCATTTTCGAGGTCTTCTCGTGTCTTATGAAGAGTAACCTCTAATTCAGAAATGAAAGCATCTTTGGTCGTAAGCATTCTTTCTTTTATCGACAAAGTAGTGTTAGCTTCCCTCAATTTCTCATCTAGTTCTCGAGCCCTCTTAATATGCCTTTCCTCCGAAGCTTTAGCTTCACCAAATAATGTTCCAACGGATGCAAGTTTGTTTCCAAGACTTGTTATGGTATTTTGATCAAATTGTGAAGAACTCTTAGTTTCTACAAGTTGACTTTCCAAATTACTTATAGAGGATTTCAATGTCGCAACCACTTTCTTTTGTTCAAATTCCTTTGATTCAAGAGTTGTTGTAAGTTCATTCACTCGTTTAGCATGCTGATCACGTTCTTTTTCAAGATTTTTAATCTTATCCTCGTACTCTTTAATAAGACCATTCTGTGTTCCAATTTCATATTTGGCATTTGTCAATGCATCCTTTAGAGAGCTGGCATCCTTATCTACCACCGATTCAACGTCTTTAAATGCTTGAATCTGATTTTCTAACGTTTTGATCTTTTTCAATTCCTCATCTCGCTGTCGTTCCTTATCCGCTAACAATTTTGATAAATTATCTAGCTCTATTGAACTGGCTAAATCGGCTTCCTTTGCCTTAGATAATTCCTCCCTAACATCATTCAACTCTTTTTCAAGAGATATTATAAATTCTTTTTGTGTGTTATATTCTTTCCTTAAACTTTCTAGTTCTCTTATTAAGCCATCTTTCTCTCCGGCTATAACTTTAATCTGGGATTGCAATTGTTCTATAGAAATATTCTGCTCGGATTCGGATTTTTTCAATAATATTATTTCATTCTTTAGAACTTGTGATTCAGCTGATTCTTTTTGTGCTGTTTCTAGTTTACTTTCTAATTCTTTAACAGTATGTTGTAGATTAGACTCTGCATTTTTTAATTCGTTTATTTCGATTTTCAACGCGGAAACCGTTGTATCTTGTTGAAGTTGTTTTAACCGATTCTCAAGTGTATCAATCTTCTTACGTTGCATTGCATCTTGTTGACGCAAGGTTTCGATTTCTTTATTAAAGAGATTAACTTGTTGTGAATCAATTAAGGTAGCAATCGAACGTACTTCATTAAGTTGATGTTCATGATTTTGTATCTGTGTACTTTGTCCAATCGTTTTAGACTTTAATAAATCTATCTTGTTACGTAATGCAGCAAAGTCGTGCTCTGATCTATCCAATTTGATTTCAAGTGTTGCAATTTTCAGTTTGTATTCAGCCTCAGATTCCTTGGCTAGGGTCAATTCAGTTTTTAACTTTATTATATCTTCATCGAAAATACCACCATGTTCTGATAATTGCGTCTCCAATACATTTATTCTTTCTCTTTGAGCGATTTCGACGATTTTGAAACGTTGTAATTCTTGTTTAAGTTTTGATTCCTCGGCATTTAATGTCCGTAAACGTTCTAACGTAGAAGTTTCCCTTTCTTTGACTTCTCGAAGCTCTTTTTTCACATTTTCAATTTCAGATTGCAAAATTTGATCCGCACCTTTACTACTCTCTACCTTTTGTAATTGTATCTGAACTTGCAACATTTGTTTTTGCATATCTTCCTCTCGATTCTTAACTTCAGAAAGCTGTGCCTTTAACATTAAAGCTTCGGCTTCCTTCTCCCTTAATTTTTGTTGTAAAACACCTTTGTCAACTAAATCTCTTTTTAATATCTCAATGAGGTCATATTTACGTTTAAGGTCGGATTTAAGCGTTTCTAAATGAGATTGTAAAGCGATTACCAAGTCCTTTTCACTTTTCAAGTTTTCGATATTATCGGATTTATTTACAAGTTCTTCTTGTAATATTATCAGTTTAGCTTGAAGTGCTTCTACAGATTTTTGTGTAGGATCTACGATATGAAGAGCGGAACTTCGGGAAGTTGAAAGATGATTTATCTCCTTCACCTTTGAAAGCTTTAATTCAAGATCTTTAACCCTCTCTTCCAGGGCATTAACGTTTTCATCAACATTTTGTTCAAGTTTATCTGATGAATTCACACTGTCAGAGGCGTTGTCAACTACAGCGGTTTCAGATACGCTAATTGATTTGTCATTTTTCCCTTCAATAGCAAGACGATATGCTTGTTTTACCTCCTGAAGTTCACTTTCGAGTCTCTTTATAGTGCACAATCGATCCTCATTTGGGAGGACTAAAGCTGCTATAGTGTGACTTTTAGCTTCAATTTCCACCTGAAGTATTTCAACTCTCATACGTAGAGTTTTCATTTCGTTTTTGACTTGTTCAGATAATTCATCATTTTTTCCTTCAAGCTTAGATACTGTCTCCGTAATTTTTTCAAATCTTTGATTCTCTTGAACTTCGACAAGTTGAGCTTCCAGTTCTTTAATTTTCATTTGCAATTGGGTAATATTCTCTTCAATGGCATTGCTGTTCAAGGCTAAATCGCTAGTGATGTTCTTTTCATTAATAGCTTGAAGCATTTGATCTCGAAGACTTTGAATTTTCGATTCAATCCGTAAAATTTCTTCACCCTTGTTATTATTTTCTTTTTCAAGCTCAGAAATTTTTTCAATCGCTTGACTTTGTTGTTCTTTAAGGTTTTCAACTTCTTCCCGAAGTCGACTTACAATTTCAAGCTCGTCAAGTTCTGTGGCAGAAGTCGAGTTCGATCGATCAGAAACTTCTGTTGCCATCACAGACATAACTTCCAATTGCGCTAGAGCATCACGCCTCTTAATTTCTTCACGTAGTTCTTCAACAATCTCGAGAGTTGCACGATGACTCATTTCTAAGCGTGCAAATTCGTCTTTAAAAGCATCCAAACCCGTTGCCTTGTCCTCATGAAGAGATTCAAGCTGCTTTAGTTCCATTTGAAGTCTTTGAACGATCGCAAGATGAGCAAGGTCTCGTTTTTCTGAACCTCTAATATCACCTGATAGAGACTTGGATTTTCGATGGAGTTCACGCCGTTCTGCAGCGGTCAAACCTTCATCATAAGGACTTTTCCCAGAAGCTTCGATCCGTAATGGTGGCGGAAGAGACATTCGTAGGGGATTAGGTGGACCAAAGTCACTTTGTGGTGACATTGGTGTCAAAGGTGTTGATGGAGTTGTACACCTGAAGTCATACATCATTCTTGCCTCATTAAGTTGCGCCTGAAGTTCACTTATTTCATTAAGACAGGTCTGATATTTGGCCTTTATTTCAGTGAATTCTACGACAGTTTGCTCGTGAGTTTGTTGTAATTTAGATAATTTCGCCTCTAAATCCACAACCAATAAACGATCTTGTTCGTCTTTCAATGATAGACCATTCGCAATTGGTGAATAAATAATCGATTTTTCATCTTCTGATGTTAATGACGCAATTGAGGTGGATCGTTGATGTAGATTATTTAATTCTTGTTCTTGAGATCTTTGTCGCAACTTCTCAAGTTCAATTAAGAGATCGTTCACCTTTTGTTCAAGCTGAATGATTCTACGATCACGTTCATCAATTGCGCCAAGTAACATTTTCTTTTCGTCGTCAATATTGGATAATCGGATCTTAGATTCTAATTCGGAGTAGGCTAGCTCTCTCTGTTGAAGTCGTTTTTCAAGTCGTTCGACCGTTTGGTTAAACTTGACGGTCTGCTCTTCACTTAATGCTAAACGAGATTCTAAATTTTGGATATAACCTTCACTATTTGAACCATTCGATTTCAACTGCGATATTTCACTCTTCAATTCGTTAATCAAATCTTGATCCTTGTTTTGCTCTACAGAATGAATTTCGAGTTTGGATTCAAGATCCTTAATATAATGTTCTGCCGTTTCTTCACGTTCACAAAGTTGTGCTATCTTGTTTCTCAAATCAAAGATTAAATTCTTATTTTGTTCATTCAACTGTTCGGCATGCTCTAACCTAGCTTCTTGATCGTCCATCATCGTCTCTGTATGATTCAAAGCAGCACGTGCGAGAGCCAGCTGGCTCTCAAGTGAAGATATTGACTTTTCATATTCTTCAATAACAGGTTCAACAGCTTCCTCAAAACTAGCAGAAGCGTGTTCCAAGAAATTATCTTTCTCTACTTCCAAATTGACAGGAACTTTTTTGTCAATCTCATTACTCTTTGCAACGCCACCATAATCAAAATTGTCCTGATGCGCTGCAAGCTTGGCAGACGTCTTTGCATGCTTTTGCGTTAGTTCAGCGTATGATTGTTGTATTTGACGTAGCTGATCTTCTAGAACTTCAACATCCTTGTGGTCGTTAGTAGAATGATTGACCTGAGGTGATTTTGGTCGGGCTAATCGGCTATGCGGTGGCGTGTCATTACTTGGGGGAGTAAGTAGCGATGGAGTGTTCCTTCCGGAACTGCTATTCGATGTACTATTCGATGAATTTGAAGACTTTAAATTTCTGATTTCCGTTCTTAGTTTTAGCACTAAATTTTGTAAATGTTCCAAATCATGCCATCCTACTTCCTCTTGATTAACAGTTGCCGAGTTTTTTATGTTACGCGCTCGATTCGCGTATTTAAGTGTATTAACGGTCTCATTCAGATTATATTCTGCGGGTGAAACGCACGCAATCATCAATGTCTGTGCATTACCGCCCAATGAATCTTGTAATAATCGAGTTAGTTTAGAATCTCGATATGGAATATGAGTTGTGTGTTTGGCTTTGGTTGGATCGCCTAATGCAGATATTACATTTCCTAACGCAAGTAACCCGGAATTAATTGATATTCCCTCCTTAGCACGCTCCCCTACCGCGGAAGTTCGTTTTAACTATTTATGCAAATTTCAAGGTATTTCAAGTTAACACAAGATTTTTAGCAAATGCATCAAAAAATAATAAAAATAATAATAATAATTTAGGGTGACTTTAAAAAAAAAATTTAAAAGAGTAACACGACTCACTCTTTCACTCCCGGCCAAATCCACAAAGTGAAATTTACTTGTCACGGACACAAATTCCCCTTCATCAAGTCGTCGACTCATCCGTAAATTATTCGTACTTGATTGTGAACGAATTCCAAATTTTGGTTCAAGCATTTTTGATGGGGTACCAGGTCGAGCGGGGGCTTGTGTTGTGGACGAGCCGACAAATTTTTGTTGAATCATTGTAACGGAAAATATTGCGTGTGATCGCGAAGATGCAGCGTTCATATCAGTTGCACCGACTTGACGATTTGCAGAACCACGTGTTAAATGTCTAATAATACAAATCAAATAAGAATTTACAACATTTTCTCGGTGATTTAAATAATAATAATAATTGTCTTTTTTTCTTTTTTTTTTTTAAAAAAAAAAAAAAAATTATTCCTCACCCCATAACCTCATTTACGCTATTTACTCTCATTTCTTGTAACCCACTCCATAAAATATTTCCTTTTGTATCTTCGCGGATCGTCACTTGTGGTCTACTATCACCATAACTTTCGCCAAGAAGATCAATTAAATCTTCATTATAAATTTCAATAAATGAAACCTTTAGTGAAAACTTTCTTGATTTATAATGTGGAGCATTCATCGAGGTGAACAATGTTTGCATTGCTCGAGGGATTATACCCTTAGCTTCTGGTGGAATTGAGGTATTATCTGCTGTTCCCATTGTATGCGTTTTACCCGAAGACGTTTGGCCATAAGCCAATATTGTCACATTATAGCCTATAAAAGCAAGAGAATTTAAGTTGATGATTATATGAAAATGATTAAAATCTAATTGATAGTCAATTCCTTAAATGCGTAAAAAAAATCTAATGAAATTTTTACATAAATCCATACTAAATTCAATAAAATCAACCACCCCTCATCGTCTCGTGAAAAAAAAAAAAAAAACTGCGCCACCATATAATTGAGCCCCAAAACCACTAAACAAGCTGATCAATCATCACATACCCTCTAAAAAATTCTCTACTAATTTTACAATTGCTTTATCATACACATCATGTTGAGTTGCTTCTGGTCCAAATACATAATCAAAATTAAATGCTTGTTTCTTATCAGCTTGAACAATGACTTGATTCGGCGGAGAAGTTGAAAGAATTTGACGTTGAAACCGTGTCGGTAAATTTGCTGTGTCTTCATTTGTGATTGGTCTGATACGAATGGCTATGTAAAATATGAAATGATACAATGAGTGATGAAAGTAATGTATTAATGAAAGTAATATTTTTAATCGGAGTTAATGTTTAAAAATCCGGTTATGTCAAAAAAGGAAACGTATCATGACGGATTATATATAAATATTATATTTATAAATATTTATAAAAATATTCATTTCGAAAAGTGATCCAATTTGTGACTACCTACCCACTTGTACAGAGGTCTTTTCTGACCCCCCTCCTGTTGCCATCACTGTAAATTATTTTGAAAAACTCCTTTGAGGTTGACTTGGGAAGGTAAATTGTTCTGATTAAAGTCGAAGATTTAATAGTTCGCCTTTTCCTTTATCTAAATGTTATCCAACTCTACCAATAAAATAACTTTTGGTACGAGCCCGCTCGTTTTTCTTTTCTTTCTTTCTTTTTTTTGTTATATAAATGTTCTGTTCTTATAAATTATATGAACAGAAATATTTTAAAAAAGTATTATGAACTTTTTTTTATATTTTATATAAGGTCTCTAATAAAACTATAAATACTATAATACAATTTTAGCGAATGTCGACTAGTTAAACACCAATATAATGTCATGGAAAGGAAAGGAAGAAGCCGACAAAAGGAAATAAATAAACAAATTTTCCTATGGTTATCAAAAAAAAAAAAAATGAAACGTGACGCCGTGAATAAAAGTATTTTAAAGGTTAAAAGTTTCGCCTTTTTGATTTTTTTTTTTTTTTCTTTTCTTCCTGCTTGGAGGCCTGTTCTTTGAGTAACTAGTCGAATTCGTAACACCAAAAAAAAATCTTATATAAATCGGTTGGTTTTATTCTTTATTAATTTTATCAAATTGTGTTCAATTTTTTGCTGCTCGTGTGAAATGTGAAGGGACAGTCCTAATGTCTACAAATGTGTCGAACAAATATGATTTTATTACATTATCTTCTCGACACAGTAAGCGTCATCTCACCTTTTCTTTCGTCAATCGTTCTGACATAATATGAAATTTTTCACTTGTCTATGGAAACACCATACTGCAAAAATTTACCCCCAGAAGAATCAAAAAAGAAAGTGTATGATAATGGACTACATTGTCCGCATATCAACGGCTACACAGTTCAAATACAATTTATATTGTTTATTATTATTGTGTTTGAGATCATCAATTAACTAATATTTTTAGAATAAAATGACATAGATTACACATTTTTCAAAAAAAACCGTTTTTTATATTACAATCATTTCAACAATTATATTATTACTGATGTTTCACCCAGCCTAAAGAGAATCATATGATCATCTAAAAAAAAAATATGATTAACTCATTTTCAATTCATAGTTATTATTTTAACCATTTTAAGAGTTATTGATGCAAACTTGGTTTTAATTATGAACAAATCTGGATATTATTAAGAGAGAAGTCCAGAAAATAATAATTTGACATTTTTTATCTTCACTCATTATTCAACTTGATTTAGAAAATTCAAACTTGCGTTGAGAAATAATAAATGCATTTCTATGCTACTTAAATTTTATTAAGTAAGGTTACCGATTCGGGAAAAGATTCTTATAAACTGCAAAACCCTGCATAAAATATTATTTGTAATATCATGTGATATGATTGGTGTGATCAACATTTAATTTAATAATTTTAAAAGGCATTCTAGAACCTTTAATAAATTTATTAACTAAAATAAGACATATATAAATAATATTATAAATAGTTAATACATTAATCTTAACTGAATATATAAAATTATATCTTATTTTAATAAGACATATCATTATATAATTTAAGTTAAAAATTTATATAATCTTATATAATCTTATATAATCTTATATAAATTTTTATTATCTTTTTCTAATTAATATAAATTATATTTTTAATAAATTATAATAATTATATAATATATTATATTATATTATATTAAATTAAAGTATTTTATTTATTTTTTGATTTGAATTTTACATTTTTAATAAGATTTTAATATAATTTTACTAGATTTTATCTTTTTCTATTTAAGTAATTAGGTTTTATTTAATAACCTAATATATATTATTATATTTATTATATATTTTATAATTATATAATAATAAATAATAATTATTTTTTATTATTTTCATTCTGATTTATTATCAATTAAATACTTTGTAAATAATCAATAAATTATAATCATTTTTCTTATATTAATAATAAATTTAATTATTTTATTTTATTCTTTAAACCTTATAAATTTTTTTTATAAATAAAATATATTTTAATTTTATTATACATATAATCTTAAATTATTTTATAAATATCAAATATTTTTATATTCAAAACTAAATTATTTAATATTTGATTTATTTAACTTTTTCACAATTCATTTACAATTTTTATTTAAATTTAAAAGAAATTTCTTACTATTATTAATCTATCTCTTTTACTAATTAAAATAAAATATAACTTAAAAATTTATAAATTTCATTAATAAATTAAATTAAATAAATAATATAATTTTATTAATGATATTATGATTGTTTCTGTTATTTTTATAATTTTAACTATTAATTATTACTTATTTTAGTAATGATTTGTGAAATTAACTATTAATCTTCTATTTAAAATATCTTATTAACTATTAATTCTAAAAGATCATATTTATATTATTTATATAGATTGATGATAACTTCCAAAATAAAAACCTTATAAAGTTATTTTATCATCAAGCTTTTCTAATAATAGATAAAGGTTGCATTATTCTAATTTATTAAAATTAATTGAATTTAGAACTAGATAGTTTAAAAAAATAAAAAAAACTAAATATATCATATGTTAAACAATGATAATAAAAATATTACTTTATATTATAACATAACAAATCTTTTGATTTTTTTCTAAATATATATTATGAAATATTTGAATTATAAATTGAAGTCAAAAATTATCATAGTCTAAATTTTATAATATTATTTACACTTATTAATTTTGATACAAAATATAGTTAACTCTTGTTAAAATGAACTATATCCTAGATTTCAACTTCACTATAAGATTATAGTAAAGATTTGATTGGCCAATTTGCTATAACAAAAATATTTTTATTATATTTATTCAAAAAATTTGTTATATCAAAAGTTCGCTATATTAAGAGTTGACTGTATTATTTTTAAAAGTAGTTAAAAGATATTCTGTTGAAGTTTTAAAATAAAAGTATATATATCTAAAAATATTTTTTTGTAAGCTGATAAATAGTCCTAGTTTTCATCTCCTTTTATAGTTACATCTCTCAAAGCTAAAAATAAAAAGTGTGAACTTGAAATACCTTGAAATTTGCATAAA
>CAJVPQ010000343.1:0-30240 GCA_910591825.1 Funneliformis caledonium
TTTTTTCTTCTTTTTTTTTTTATTTTTTTTAAATTTTTTTTTATTTTTTATTCTTTATTATTTATTATTTTTTTTATTTTATTTTTTCATTAATTTAGAAATAGCTCTTTAAGGTAAATATACTTTAAGAATATTTTTTTGAAAGTTTATTTAATTCTTTCTTTTTTTTAGAAACAGATTTTTCATTTTCACAAATAAGAGTAAATATAAATTTTTTATATTTAAATGTTTATAAATTAATTTAAAATTGATAAAACTTGATTTGAATTTAACTTAATTTATATAAATTTAAGTCAAAATCAAATTATTAAAATCAATTTGAGTTAAATTAGGTTAAGTTTAAAATTTATATAACTCAAATTAAGTTAAGTTGAAAGATTTTATAAAATAAACTTGAGTCGACTCAACTTAAAAAAGAGTTAAATAAATTTGATTTTAAATTTGGCTCAACTTGACTCATTAGAACTCTATTAATAACTGCTTGACTATCAAAGCAAATAATTAGTAAAAATAAGAATAGGTAAATAATAAATATAGAAAAAAGAGCAAAAAGATCAGATTTTATTGATGAAGGTAAATATAAGACTGTAGCAGTAAAAGAATAAAAAGGAATTGATATAAATTCTAAATAAATCTATTTAAGATCTATTTACAATTTTTTGAAATTAGATTATTAAATAATTCATCAGTGTAAAATGTTAAAATCTTAAGATATATATAATTTATAGCTAAATCTAGCAGATTATTTTGATAAAAGCATTAATTACATAATTTTTAATTAAAAATTTGTTTATATCATTAGTAACAATTGTGACATGATTAATATTAGATTAACTTACTGCTATTCTATCATTCTATTTGTGTATTCTGATAAAAATTTTGTATTTATTTATTACTATTTTGATTATTAAAATACATTATAATAAGATATTTATTAATTTCAAACTTAAATTTTGACTATAATTATCTAAAATTTTATTATATGTAAAAAAACTCCTTTCTATTACACAAAAAAAGATTGACAACCATATATAATTATGTACTATTTTTTCTAAAAAAGGAAGTTGTAATGTAACTTTATCTTAAAATTCATCTAGTTTAAAAAATTTCAATAAGATTTAAATTGATATTAATATAAATTGATCATTTCTAAATAAGATTTACTAATAGATTAACTAATTCTCTGATAATTTAATAGGAATAGATATCTTGATTAGTAATTGTTAAAGATAAATATTATAGATCAAAAACTTGAACATCCTTAAATAATGAATACACAAGATATTGTAATATATAATCTTTAAGTTTTTTGTAAGCTGTATAATATGCTTATTGAATACTCATTGTATTGTTTAATTTCAGTATATATATTTTAAGGTTATAAGAGTTTTCTAATTATTATGTTAAACAATATTAATTTGCATTAATAAAGAGCCACACACAATAATTTTATCTAATAAAATAGTACTATAAAGCTGAAATATTAAATAACCACAGTTGGAATTAATAATTACAATTTACAATTTTCATTTACTAAATTTCATTTAGTTCTCAAAATTCACTTAGCTTTATTGTAATTCTTTTTCCACAGTTAGATTTGTTAGTGGTTTATCAAGGGAATCTACAAATTCGATATTTTGTTCCGAGTCAGCAAATTCAGAGATTTTGTCACTAGGCGTATCTGAAATTTTTCGCGATTTTTAGTAACGGAAAGTTGGTTATATGTTTTCGAAGAAGTATTATTTCTCTTGCTTACCTCTTCAAAGAAAACGTCCATCTCCCTATCTCCGATGATTTGGTGTTGGCATTATTGAGCTTGTCTACTACAGGATCAGGTACATCAAAAATTCGATCCGGGTTAAATAATCGCACCTCTCATTTGCTTCGCAATCAGGCTATGCTCGAGCTGGACTACCACAGAGTTTGGCATAACAGAAGGTTCTTCGGAAGTAATGATTTGAGATTGCTGTTTGATCTCATCAATGTTGTGCCTTAGTTTTGCTTCTTCAGCCTTAAGCTTAGCATTCTCAGCATCGCAACTTACATTATCTTCAATAATCTGCTCTCAGCCTCAACTTCAGCAAACTTTAGTAACCTCTCTAAGTTCGGGAATCTCAGTTTTCTCCTTCCAAAGCTCTGAATATCAGCTAATAGTTTAGCATTTTAATTCTCTTAATGTATCCTGAAATTTTTTTATAAAGGTAGGAATAATTCAAAAGATTGTCAGCATATATATAAGCCGTGACAAATGTCACGACCAGAATTAAATGTGGCTTTATTGATACAGAAAATAAATTACATGATTCGATGATACATAGACTGGTTTTACAAAATAAAATGGCGTTTCTATACAGAACACACCAGTGTTTCATTCACCTAAACTATCAATAACAACACATTATCCCAACAACAACTCATGATCTGGTTTCATTTGTCCTAATCATTGATATTCTGGGTAGAAAAAATTGTCGTCAGACTTCAGTTATATTTGTACAAGGCATAAAGTGTCAGAAATAAATGAACATTAACCTTTGTAAAGCCCCACCGAAAATTGCATTCCGTAATGCTAGTAAGGTACTCGGAAATTTGAAAAAATGTCATTAGTTTGCGTATCCTGAAGTCGTTTCCTTATAAATGCAAAGTCATACCAAATATAATATATTTCATTCGGACTTCAAAAAAAAAAAAAATTTATTGGAAATAAAAAGTCACTGATTAGTCAATCGTTCGACCACTCGTACGACCTAAAATTTTTTTTTTAAATAAATACCTGAACCTCTTTTTTTTTTTTTTACTATGCTTACACAGCATATACCTTCAACTATCGAACTATTTCCTTAAAACTTTTTACTTTTTGTTTCAGTTCATCTGAAATCATGGCACTTTGTCTCGACCTAAATGGAAAAAACATTGTTACGAATTGGTTTATAGTTGATATAACGAAAGAAGTATGGAAGAAAAAAAAGATTTCGCATCAAGAATTTATTAAAAATGCTAAAAAAAACGCTTTCGAAAAAATTGACGCATGCGAGCTCAACATATGGAAAGTTGCTATTCACGTTAAGAAGGTCCCTCGCGAGGCATTACGCAAGGTATTGTATTTTGTAACTAGATGATTTTCTCGATAATAATGCATTTGACTATCCAAAATTTACACAGTTTTTCTCACTTTCATTATACATTAGCGTCTCAAGCTATTTTTACTTATGAATATCATAAATATTCTTGTTCCATTTATTGGTGAACAACCAGACACACTTCTTGAATCACTTTCAAGATTCCGGACGGCCTTCCGAACATGGGCGTCAAACGAATCAAGAGACCTTACGTTAAAATGGCATGCCAACGTTGCAGAAAAATAAATCGCAAATGTCATGAATAATGGCATGCCAACGTTGCAGAAAAATAAATCGCAAATGTCATGAATAATGGCGGCATGTTAACGTTGCAGAAAAATCAAATGCAAATGTCATGAATCGCATCTATCTACTCCGGCCAAGAGAGGAAGGCCTCCTAAAAAAGTTTCTAAGAAATCTGATGTTGACATTAGCATTATAATTTAGTTTATATAAAATAGCATTAGATAGCAATCTTCTTATAATTGTAATTTTGTATAAATAGGATAGAAAATTGTTCTTGTAAAAGGACAGAGATAATAGTGATAACTTAAAAATACTAGTTAAAGACTTAGAATCCAAGGTTAAGGATTGTTAAGAATACAATCTCTACAATAAAGGGATCTCTTTTTAAATTACATATATTAAAATCCTTCAACGTATTAGTTTTTATTGTTCTTACAATTGTTAAAGTTATTTTACTTGTCTAAATTATTATAAATCTAAGGTTGATTGTGATAGAACTTATTCTATAGTAATTTAGTAGTTTTTTGCATATTACTTCCTATTATTAAGTTATCATTGCTCTAAGTTCAATGGACTGAGCGTAGAGTTAATAACATATAAATAAAAATTGAATTTCTCTTTTCATCATTAACATTGATGAAAAGAATTATTGTTAAAAAAAAATAAATTATAATAAAATTACCATACATAATGTTATAATAAAATACTATAAAACTGATATTATTAATATTGTTTCTTATAGTAAATATTCAGAAATTTTAATGAATATGATAAATGTTATCTTAAAGCAATTATTACTTAAAAAATCGATGTGAATTAATATATACATTGTATGAACTAAAATATTATAGTTATATAATTCTCAGAAAACTATTAATAAGTGAATTTAATTGAAAAATTCATTTAACTTAATCTCAAAAAAAAACAATTATGAACAATAAATAATTGAAAAAAAAAATAATTTGAAGCAATAAATCTAGGTTTACCTATATCAAAATAATGAAAAATTTAGAGTTTAATGCTTTTTAAAAGAAAAATATAATATTAATTATTTTGCTTCAACTATAAAATATAGTAGAGATGGAATTATAATGTGATAATATTTTTAATGGTATAGATTAGATCCTTTAATAAGAATTAATAGTCAAATTAGTAGATGGTATAGTCAACTCTTGATATAGCGAACTCTTGATATAACGAATTTTTTGAACAAATATAATAAAAATACCCTTGTTATAGTGAATTGGCCAATCAAATCTCTTAAAATCTTCACTATTGCCTTATAGCGAAGTTGAGGTCTAAAACATAGAGTTCGTTATAACAAGAGTTGACTATATATAAAAGAGATTTTTGGTTATTATTTAATATCATATTTAGAAAAGTTTGAAAAAGAAATGGAAAATATCTTTTTTTAATAAGATAATACTTCAATTTATATTAGTTTAAAAATACAAACTTTTATGAAAAAGATGAGAATAACTTCATTACTATGTTTAGAACAAAGTTTAGACCTTAAACCCATTAAATACTTATTGAAATGAACTTGAATATCATATTTAAGCAAAAGAAAATCATCCAAAAATTTTAAGTATTTCTTTAAGAATGTTAGATACAAATTTAATAAGAGATTTATCAAAAACTTGTTAATAGTATTAAAGATTGAATTAAAGCAATAATTTAAAGCTTATATAATTTTACTAGATATTAAATAATATATTTCTTTAATTTTAAAAGTAGAATCAATGAAATTTTTTATTAATTTTTTTTTTTTTTAATATTGTTAATTTTTTATATGAATTTTAAAAAATTTTTTTTTTTATTATATTATATATAATATAAGTTTTTAACAAAAAAATAATTTTATGATACAATAATAATAAAATTTTTTATTAATAAACAACAAATTTTATTAAAAAAAAAAAGATTAAAAAACACTAAATATTAAACTGTTTAATAATTTATTAAAATATGTTTTATAAAATACTAAAATTAATTAAAGTTATGAATAAAAATTTCGATTTTCTTTAATTTATCAGGTGGTCCTAAACTTTTATTTTCGTAATATTTCACTCCGCCATATAATGAAATATTTAATGGGGACAACAAAAAATTTTCCCGGAAAATTCACATAAAATCAATTGTACGACCATCTGAGGTGTAAAAGCAGTGAATTTGAAATTTTTTTTTTTTTTCAACCTGACTTTCCAATCTATTTACACGTACGTTCTATAAAGAAACTTTTTTCATGAAATAAAAATAACGAAGAAACATATACAAGACTGTAGGAGAAAAATATTCTTAATATTCTTGACACGTCCCCTTTATTCTTAGCAGGAAGCGAGCTTAAAATCAAAACCCAAACTATTTTAAATATAATTAAAATTAATTATGGACAATTCCGTATTGACTATGGACAAGCGTGAACCTCAAGTGCAATAGAACAAGGTGACTGATAATGAGAACCAATACCTTCCTGAACAGTGTGAAATTAAGTGGAAAAATATTAAGCAATCTTGCAAGGTAACGTATCTGAAGTTTCGGTGTAAAATATCGGGTTATGAAAGCTCTTTGTGGCCACAGTCAAAAACGACTGCGAGCATTCCTCTTTGTTCTTAGCGATGGTGGCTCATGAACTCATGTTTTTTATCATAGTGATCCGGATCCGGTGGCGGCGGAATATTGTTTGCAGTGATGGTAAATTCATTATAAGGTCATATACTATATTTTAAGAATGAAATTTATAATAAAAATGATGTCATTTGAAATCATTTGCCAATACTGGTTGATTGGGATCCAATGTAAAATCATAAAATAGGGTTATTTGGTATTGTTTAAAGAATATAAACTAATTAACCGTGAAATAGAAGGAATACTTACTAGACAAACAGAGATACAATAAGAGTTGTAATGGGGCATTCAAAAAATAATTCACGCACGAAGAACCTCACGGATAAGTCGAGTTGTGTGCTCAAAATCTTTGAAATGTGATCTCATATTTTTCTTAAATTTTTTTTTTTTTTTGCTATACCAATAAAGTATTCCTATTCACACTTGGTGGTCATACTTGTGTATATGGGTCGTTTGCTATTAAAATCGAAATCTACTTGAATTCATTTAATGTCAAACTTAATAAAGAGAGAAGAAATTTATGTATTCATCACACTGCCGCACACTGCCGCACGTTTAATTTAACCAAATTGCATAATATAATCTATAGCTATAAAATACCATTTTTTTTTTTTTTTTTACGAGTTTCCCTAATTCTAATTCATCAAGATCTCTAATTTCATAAGATGAACATACTACACTCCTTTTTTTTAAAGCAACACGTGAATTCGCGGTTTCTATTTCAATTGTAAAGAATTAATTTTTAAATTAGGGATATCGAGTAAAGGTTGAATCACATGAAAGTTTAATCCTAAAAAATTCATAAGATCAATTATTCGTAAAATTACATGAATCACATTAAAAACCAAACAAAATTTTCGCAAATAACCATTTTATTGCTATTATACCGGTATTAACTATCTACATACAATTGGACTACATACTGTAAAAAAAGTATAATAAATTCATCATTCAAAATTCAATGAGATTGAATTCGAAACCGACCAGGATATTGTAATGAAGCAATCGGATAAACTTTTGATGGCAAATCATTCCATTCTGATACTTCTGGATACCTTATACCGTTAACTGTAAATGCGCAAGTCCTTTTCTTCATATTCAAATGAACAGTAACCTTACTACCATCCTCTTGAAATGGTGGACAGTACGATGCACAACCTCCGGAATGCCGAATACTACCCAAAGTACCTAATACCCATACACCAATACCTTGATCTGCAAAGTCTTCATAATTTAAATTTCCTGAAGAACATACTCCAATGTAAGCCCGACTACAATTCTTTTCAATGATAACGTCCCATTCAAAAATACCCTCACTTTCTAATACCATTTTAGTTCTAACGCTTTGCAGACATTCACCCTTCTTTGCTCGTATAATCGCTCCAAAATCCTCAACAACAAGTTTTGTTCCACGCTCAGACTCATCCCAAAGCCAATATCTCACATATGATGAGGATATCCCTCGAATTCCATTTAAATCTGCATCATTTAAGATTGATTTATGTCGTAAAGCATCAGCGATCGTTTCAACCGGGACAATGTTTAACGGTTTGATAATATCAGTTAATATCTGACATTTGATTTTTTTGAAATCAATGAACTTTATCAAAGGTTCCAATCCTTTGGAAACCTCTTGATGATTCATGATCATCTCATTATCAATTTGCTTTGAATCATCCATCTCTTCTAAAGTTGGTAAACGTTTTAAAAGGGTATCGATTAGTTCATTAGAAATCTGCCTCGCTACTAAAATTGTACTATACCGAAAAACTTCATACTCTGGGGTTTCAAAGGGTTTTTCTTTTTCATGGGTACAAAATAAAAGATGTTGAAGTGCCGTAATAGATAACCGACCAAATTCGATGGTATTTAACGGAATAGTTGAAACCGTTTCAACCAATAGGCCAAGAAGAAGATTATCTTCTTTCCTTAATGGCATTGTATCAACCATTTTTGATAACAATTCTGGTGAATAATTATTCTTGTAATCCATGTCAAAAGCTCTGTTAACATTTATGATGATAATATCTAGAAGGTCATATAATTGAAAATAATCCGCAACATAATAAGTTTCAACTATATTATCTTCGGTTAAGTTTTCCTCTTTGATCATTCCTAAATAAACATACTCCAATACGATCTCCATTCCGGAAGAACTAATGTTCGGAAACGAGATTTGTCCCAATTCACTCTCTCCCATTTCATTGTAGAATAGTGCATCAAATACTTTAGATCTCGCCGCCAAGATCGGTTTATAACAGTGGAATACCCTTTCATCCTTGCAAATAATTTCTATATTACTATACTTTGGATCATTAATGATCTGCCTAAAATCTTGCACTAATGAATATCCTTTCGTCATTCTAGAAATTTTGTTTATTTTTAAAAGAAAAGAGTTTGTTTAAAACAGAATATTTTACAGGAAAGTAAATTCAAGCAACATACAATTATTTTGAATGTTCTATATACAAAATTTGGGAGCACAATGTCCAACGCGTGAGACATCCAATCAAAATTGATCGATAAGGTGATTACGCATTATCGAATAGATCTAAAACTAACCTCCTCAACCATGTGATCAATGTCTTGAAAGTAATATCATTGTAAAGACAATAAATGGAAATTTGAACTGCGTAAAATTACGATTTAAAGATAAGCATCAGAAAATTGGTCCATGCTTGATGTATTAAAACAACCAATTTATTGCATGGTAAATTTTTTTCGACCGTTTTTTATCAAAAATAATTTTGAACCGCTCAAAAAAAAAAAAAAAAAAAATTCACATGATTAATCAATTGATAATTCATTTTCCATATGCAAAATTTAAATTTAATGTTGGGAAATATTATGAAGAATTTATACAACAATTTCTTGGATCGTTCTTACTGTAAATTAATTAATTAACCTACGTATAAAGCGTCGTTGATACATTAAAATCACCTTTTGCAATCAGGTTTATGCATAAAAAATTATCACTTTTAAATGCATAAAGCCTTTTGCTTTAAATTCGATCAATACGAAAAAAAAAATATCTTTTTTTTAGTTTATGATTAAAGAATGCATTGCATCAATCAATTATTTTTCATGGGAAATGCATCATCGCTGATAAATATCATTGAAAATTTTTAAACCCTTTATCTCTCTCCGATGCATTTATGATAATTTGATTAAAAAATATTTGATGCATTGCATAAATGAAAATTTTGAAATTATATAAACACCTCTTTTTTTATCTGCTTCGACTTTCAAATTACTCGAAAATTTCCTAAAAATTTCCCAATAAAAGAAAAACTTTGTCATCCAAACCTCAATTGCTTTATTTATACTTTCATCGAAAATAACTTTTAAACCGATGGATCAATTCGTAAAAATCTTCCTTTTTCTTTTTCTTGTCACGTTGGTTAATTCTGCTCCTTTAATGATGAATGAACGACAAATTGCTACTACACCAATCCTTTTACTCACCAATCAACAATCATTAAGTGCAGTTAATGAAGCAGCAAATTTAAATCAATATGAAGTTTCGGCCACAAATGCAAATGAATTTGCTTCCGATGTTGATTTTGATCAAGCGAATAGTTTAGTCGTCTCCAAACGTAATGTGATTCCTTATGCCGTCAACAATGCTCCAATCCTCATGATTAAACGCGACATTATTCCAAATTCCGAATTTCGAGTTCAAAGGGACGTCGTCGATCAGGATAAAAGGAATATGAACGAGAATATTGGTATTGAGAAGAGATTGGTTGGGATTGGACCAACATTTGGTTTGGTAGGAACCACTGGTGCAACTATTGCAGGTGCTCTACCTTACTTTGTTGATGAGGATACTCTTGGTGGAACTGGTAGCGTAAATGGTTTGGTGGCTAATCGTGGTTCATTTGCTAGTGCTAATGCTATTGGATTTTAAAGCTTTAAACCAGAAGAAATAGTTTAGATTTGGTTTATTTTAAAGTTCGATTATCTTTGTAATTTCGTTGTGTATTTTTTTTTTTTTATTTCTTTCTTAACGTTAACGTTGCTGTAATAAACAAATTCCATTAACTGTCAGCTGATTTAATATTTTGGTAAATGTTCAATTGAACCCATGATTTGTTTTCGTGCGTTCATATAACTTTTTCGTGGCACATTAACACACTTTCATCATATGAAAAAAAATGAGAACTTTAAGACATTCGCCATTTTATTTGTAAGATCTAGGATCAGAATTTGTTTCTAGTGTATTACATTACTAAATCCATCCTAGTTCATTACATTTAAAGTAATTATAATAATAGTACAATAATAGGTAAATCAAAGTCACAAAATTTTTAATTTAAAATAAAAAAGGTAAAAATAATGAATCAATTAAAAACAACACCTATTTAATCATCACTTTTCTTTGATATTTACCTTTCAGATTCAATAAAATCACTCCATTTTTTTTTTCCTATTCAAACCAATAATATACTATCTTGTACAATGATCCTCTTCTTTCGCTTCCATACCAATTCTTTCTGCTGATAAGCCTATAGATTTTCATCATTATATTTAATCCGTTTGTATGAATGTGTAGAAGCTACTCGACGTAATTTTTGACCATCTTTAAGGAGCTGTCCTTCTTTCTTTATTAAGTTTTGATGACTAATGTGTGTGTAAAGAAATTTAAATTATTAATCTTTGATGAGAAGAATCCAATTTATGGTAGATGAACTAGTAAATGACTTCTTTTTATGGTAATTCTATATAAATTCTCTAAATGAGATAAGAAAGAACTAAGCTTCTTTGTTCCGAGCATCATTTTGGGCGTCATTTTTTTTAATAATCTGGTTTCTTGTGTCAATGTTTGTAGAATTCCCTCCTTTGAGGTCGCTAATATTATTATCCTTTCCAATGATATTTTTAAAAATGTTCCACAATTTTGAAGTGGGGGTAGATATAAAGAAATCGATCGTCGCACGAACCCTGTCCATTACATCACTAAAAATATAATTGACCAATCAGTTGGGTCTACTTTCTAAAAATAGCTTGATCTTAGAAATGAACTTGTTTTTCTGGCCCCCTAAGTCTTATGTAATACGTCATTCGCGTGGCAAATAATATAAATATTCTTAAAATTTAGGATTTTGATTTGACCTCCCATTTGTTTGTTTTGTTTGCGAAAATTAAAAAAACGAAAAAACTGAAGAAAAAAAATTAATGAATATGACAAACTTTAATAAAGACATATTTGAGGTGCCCGAAAATACAAACTATATGGAAGACATAGTTCAGACTCCAATGAATACATGTGACGAAAACGATGCTAGTTTGCTAACTCAACCGTCACGAACCAAGAATTATTTGGCTAGAAAGACTGCTGGTGTACAAGTAACTATTATCAGGATAAAATTAACCATTCCCTTCATAATTTGTTTCAAAATTAACGCGTCTAATTTTTATTTTTTCAGAAACGTAAAAATAATAACACGTTTGTACCGACAGTACCAAAACCTTTCAAATTTCATACTGCCTCGCGTGTAAATATTTCTCGTAATGAAGACAGTCCTCAAAGAACACCATTTATTCCTCTAGCAATCAAGGTAAAACAATTCATGGAAAACACCCCCAAGCTTGATCATGGTAAAGCGGTTTCAAAGGTAGGTAATATATAGCATATGATTTTATTATGTCGATCATGTTTATATTAACAACTTGATATAAATATATTTATTATCTTAAGCATAATAATGTGCGTTCAAACGAATTAACTGTGCCAAGGTCCCCATTATTGCGTACTAAATATAGAACCAAAAATGCTACGTAAGTTTCATCAAAATGATTGATCTTCATCTTTTAGTATTCTCGTAATTTTAATTTATTTGATATTATTACACAGAACATTACCTACAGAAGAACGTGTAGTAAGGGAAATACAAAATTATAGATTTAAAGCGAATCCGGTCGATCGAAGGGTATTTATTCATGTCTTTTTTAATATTTAAGCTCAATGACGTTTATTGTATCGTTATTTGTTTAACTCTTAAAAATATGTTTATATATATATTATTTTTTTTTTAAAAAAAAAAAATAAAGATCTTTGAAAGAGATGTTTTAAGAGTTCCC
The DNA here is from genome assembly GCA_910591825.1 of Funneliformis caledonium. Classification (NCBI taxonomy): domain Eukaryota; kingdom Fungi; phylum Glomeromycota; class Glomeromycetes; order Glomerales; family Glomeraceae; genus Funneliformis; species Funneliformis caledonium. The sequence continues at coordinate 12,075 of CAJVPQ010000343.1, forward strand.
CAAGTTCAGAAACTCAAGCTAACTGAACCACATTCGCCATTTATAACAAAACCTAAACCACCAAGATCAAGGAGTCCATCCCCACCGCATTTGATTAAAGCTAATCCCGTACCTGACCATAAAGATCCATTTAGACCGATGTTTGAACATCGATTTATCAATGTGTCTGATTTCAGGTTACCCGGTGAAGAAATTTCCAAAAGGAAATCACAAGAAATAGAAGAAAGAATTCGACTAGAAAGAGAGAAATTTGAAAGGATGCGTGAATTTAGAGCTCGACCACTTCCTACTAATTCCCCAGATGTATGTAACGTTGCTTATGATGATGTATCATTATATCTTTATCAATTATTCTTAAATTTTTGATTTCGCTGTACGTAGTGCCTGCCCCCACGTCACCATTATACACCAACTTATCCAAAACCATTTACATTGTTAACTGATTGTCGTGGAGAAAGATATCAAATGGAATTTAATGAAAAATTGAGAGAAGAAGAGCGTGAACGCGAAAACGACTTACAATTCCATGCTCAACCTGTTCCTAGTTTTGAACCTGAAATTCTTAAAAGACCTGAATGTCCTCCGCCAACAGAGGCAATCGGCTTTTTCTTTCAGACTGATATCCGTATGGAAGAACGTCATCTTTTTGATGAACAAAGGAGGTTGAGAGACAAGGAAGCTGAGGAGCAAAAGGAACAAAAACTTCGAGAGGAAGAGGTAAAATTTTATTTTAAACCCTTTTATAATTTATTAATTACCTCCTTTAATTATTATATAAATTTATTTAAATAAAGGCACGTCAAGCGGAAGAAATTCGTCGTTTAAGAGTAGAATTGGTTCATCATGCTCAACCTATTCGATATTATTCACCAATAATTATACAACCATCGAATAAAAAGCCAACAAGGCCAGTTTCTCCAATGATTGGTGATAAACGTTTTATATAAAACTTTACGGAGTTGGAGTATCGACATAGATGAATACAAGGGTTCTTTCAAATAAATTCTTGCAATAAATTATAAAAGATGATCATAATTATGATGAGAATTTTGAAGTTAACCGAAGCCTTAATCAATTGAAATAATTTTTTTTTTTTAAAAAAAAAACCTATTTAAATATAAAGGTTCTCTTAATCCTGGTTAACTTTACTCGGTAGTAAAATTTATCTATAGTTGAAGAAGTAGTTACTATTAAAAAAAAAATATTTTAAAAGTGGTTTAATATTAATAATAGTTGTCTAATTATTTTTTTTTTTAAAAAAAAAAAAAAATTGTTCAAAGGGGAGATAAATTTAATTTTTATTCGTTAAAAATTCTGCATACGAAATTTTATAATTTTATTTATTTATTATCAAATAAATAAACTTTAATCATAATAAAAAATTATTATAAAATGTAAAATACAAAATCGTTGAACATCTGTCAGTGAGATAAGATATTTTAAACATATTAAAACTGCTAAAATTAAATTCTCGGGGGGTATGTTAATAAAATCTTACACTTTTTCAAATACAGTATGTAGGATATAGGCTAGAAGAAACAAATGAAATACTGGAATGCCACTCTAGATACGGTCTTTAAGATTCGGTCGTAAAATCGATCTTGAGATTGGATGAGATCGGATCGTCCTTATTGACGAGTAAGAAGTGCCACAAACATAAATTAAGAAATGTTTTGTAGATTAATCAACAAAGGGTCTCCCATCCTTGGCGCAGCTGGTATGTTATAATAATGCAAATTCGCATAGAAAAATTAATCATATAGTCTGGCTTTTTAAAATATAATAATAAAGTAAATATTTTACAAAATAAAAAAAAAACTACGACATCCTAACTCCTTATTGACGGAATTCTCACCAAAGTTGCATCATCCTTGGAGGAGATGAGCGAGAATATTCAGAAGTTCGGTGAGATCAATTATCTGGCCAAAAAAAAATTTAACAATGACAAGTTTTTAATGTCGAAAGAAACAATTGGATAGAAATAAATGAACAAATCGACAATTTTTCCCGATTTCATGAAGAATTGTTGTTCCACTTGAGACCTTATCAGCTTGAAGCGCATTTGTTGACTGGTCCAAATTCTCGTATTGCATTTGTGCAAACATTTTATCTATATGATTACGAATTTTCGATATGAGTTCTTTTCTTGATAAATTTTTTTTTTTTTAATTTTGTGTACTGTTTGTACTTGTATACTTTTCTGTAACAAGGCTATCGTACATGCAGAAATGTAAAATTTTTAACCGATACTGAAATTCAAATTCAATTCAAAAAATTTATATATTTGAGGATACCCACACATCTCAAAAAAAAAAAAAAAAATGATTTTGCCAAAACTAGTAATTTTTTTTCAATCAAATTTATTAGTGGAACATTTTTCGTTATTCATGATGACTTTTTCGTGGCGTTTATTCGTCAACAAATTGCATATTTGTTCTTGCTGGAAAGTCAATTTGATAATTTCCTAATATGATGGATGAGCCTCATTAAAATATTTACAATGAAAGTGACACAGCCACCATACAAAATAAGTAAACCGTCAAAAAAATTGGTTTTGTGTAAAAAAAAAAATTATTATTATAAATTTTTTTAAAAAGCGAAAAACTAGTATATTGAATTTCACAAGGACTTGAAAAGTTATGGACCAACTAAACAATATAACCCTTTGGGACGTTAAAGATGTGTTTAATAAAGTGTATGTTTTAACTTATTATTAGATAAAGTTTTATTTTGGTCTTGGTTCTCTCTTGTTAATAGGAATTCATAATTCTTAGTAAGAATGTTGTGATGAACTATACTGAAATGGAGGCAAAGGTTCGTGAGGCTACTAATAACGAACCTTGGGGTGCTAGCAGTACTTTGATGCAAGAAATTGCTCAAGGTACCTATAACTAGTAAGTGACGATGACTCGATCTTTGTATCTTGTCTTTTTTTTTATAAACGAAATAAAAATTAACATTATATATCTTATTTTGAATTCAAGTACATATTTTAATGAGATCATGCCAACAATTTATAAGCGGTTTACGGAAAAGGAAGCGAGACAATGGAGACAAATTTATAAGGTAGCCGTCATTAAAAAAATTGATGTTGCTTTCGGGTCAGTAATAGTAATAAAATTGGGTTTACGTTTTATTGATAGGCTCTTCAATTGCTTGAATATCTTGTGAAACATGGATCTGAAAGGGTCGTTGATGATGCTCGAGCACATATGGCAACTGTTAAAATGATGAGAAATTTTTGTTTTGTCGACGAAAAGGGAAAAGATCATGGAGTAAACGGTTAGAACCTTTATTATTATTTGATGTTTTAAGAAAGATTCTTTTAACAAATTTATTTTTTATGTATAGTTCGTAATCGGGCAAGAGAACTTGCTGAACTCTTAGGTGATATTGAAAAAATTAGGCAAGAACGAAAGAAAGCAAAAGCTAATAGGACTAAATTTACTGGTGTTAGTTCGGATACAATTGGTTATGGAGGTTTCAGTGGATCATCTGGATCATCTCAATATGGTGGATTTGGAAATGATTCATACGGTTATTGTGAGTATCATTTTATTCTAGAACTAAATTTTTTTTCCGCCAAACTGAAAAACATCTTCTTTTTTTAGCCGAGTCCCGTTCCAGATATGACGATATAGATACACAATGGCAAAGTGATTATCGGACTGGAAGGACTTCATCAGACGATAGAAGATCAAGTCTAACTAATAATCGATCAAGCATATCTTCAATTAAAAAGACTTCTGAATCATCCACCTCACATTCTAATGGCACAACTGCAACAACACAGAAAGAAGTAAATCTATTTGATTTTGATGATCCTCCCGTTACTTCAACCACCTCCAATCAAGCCGCTTCTAATGATTTTGGTACGAAATTAAATTATAATTTTGTTTGATTTTCAAATACCGTTATTGATATTAATCATCACAAAATTTTTCCTTCTTCCAGATGATGATTTCCAAGACTTTCAAAGTGCACCACCGCTTATGCCATCCTCTCAAAGATCGTCGATTTCTTTACAATCCGGTTCCCAATTTAATTCAATTTCACCAATTCAACCAAATACAAATGTTAAGCCAATTCAACCCATTTCAAATGTACAATCACTCAATGCAGGAATAAACAATAATTTGCTTGATGATTTACTTGGTCCCGTATCTACAACGCAATCTACAAATTTATCGATTAACACGCCAAAACCTTCATCTACACCTTTAAATACTTCACAACCTATTAGCGTTATTAACGCGACAAAACCTATTTCACCAACCACACCAAAGCAGGTAAGTCATATATTATCAAAGAAACATTTTTATAAAATACAGAAATTTCTAATATTTGATATTTAAATTTACAGAATGTCAACAACCAAAATATTGCCTTCTCCAAGTTAAAATCTAATGATATTTGGGCCCAAGCGTCCAATCTTGTATCTTTGGATTCATTGGGGAAAGAACCTGCATCTAGTACAAAACAAACTGTTAAACCATCAATGAATTCTCTTGCACAAGCTGATTCTACAACTTGGGTAGCTAGAGGAACTTGGGTTGCACAACCAGCACAACAATCTGTTCAACAAAACAATCAACTTAATTCTCAACAAAAACAAGATCCTTTTGATATGTTATTGTGATGATTTTTTTATTTTTAACATAATAAGAAAAAAAAAAAAAAGTGTGCGCACAATTGAGAGAGGAAATAGGTTATTTATATTAGACGACTTAAATTAAAGAGAAAATAATAATTTACTTAATATTTCAAAAATGTAATGTATTATAACAAAATTTTGTTATAGTTTCTTTTTACGGAAGATTTCGTTTTTTAGATGCTTGATTAATTTTTTTAATGAAGATTTTGATAATAAAATGGTCCATTAAAATAATGGTGACGGCTTGTTATGATGAAGTAATAGTAAGTCAAAAAAATGATAAATCGATGATGCAATATCCTGACTCCGCTTCTAAAAATAGATTTTATTTCTACTTAGTTTTTTTTTTGTCACATACTATTTTTTACACGTGTTGACTGTTGTTGTGTGGGAATAATCTTTACAAATAAACTTTTTTTGTAAGTCTACTCGAAAGTATATGACAAAAAAAGTCTGAAAGTATCAAGTATCGAGTGAGATAAATATGGCTATTTTCTTATTTTTTTTATTTCTCAAAAACTTTCTTAGTTCTTTCTTGATTGTTGCGATTTAATATGTGTAAGTATAAAACGATTGAAGTGTAGGTATGATGGTCTAAAGATTCTGGAGGTGGAGCCTTTTATGTGCCTTCCTTTGTCATAGAAAGCAATTCGTGCTCTACGCTACGGTACATTTTTCACCTCTACCTCTATCTCTACCTCTACACTACGCAACATTACGCTACATTTTTAATTCTACTTCTACTCTATGTTACGCAACATTTTTACCTCTAACTTTACGCTATGCTACGTTACGCTACGTTTTGTAACTCTACCTCTATTTATTTTTTCAACGTTATGCCTCTACACTTTCACAATCTAATTTGTTTCTTACTATGCGTTTGTATTTTTACATACACTTACACTTTCATTTGCTTTTCAGCTCAGAAACGAAAGCTATGTTGCCCTCCCAAACGATCGGTCTTTATCGGGGGGACTAACAAAAAACAATTTCCGAAGGTACCTTCTCTCATCAGTGTTGTGCTGGGACATGTCCCAGATGAGCTTGGGACAATTGGGACATAATGTGGGACAGCTTGGGACATAGTTTGGGACAGTCTTAAAATGCTTGGGACATGGAAAATGGACAACACTGCTTCTCTATAATGAAAACGGGCCCGTCTAAAGCGGAGTTGTTTTGGCCGGAATTATGGCATTAAGAAATTAATCATGTAACGAATAAAGGGCCTGACAAATAGGATTTTGCCACTTAATAAAAACTAAAAAAGTGGAGGGATGTGATACAGGTGACAAATAAATTTGCATCGATCACGTGATTAACTCCGCTTCCTAAAAAAACGGCAAAAAATGAGTAAGCATTTTTTCATCGGTTCCTTAATATCACACTAATGATTCGGACATTTGATTTATGTTTATTTAATTTTTTTTCTTTGTCCATTTAGAAAGTGAGTGCAATACGGGAATTTTTTACAAAAAAGTTCAAGGACAAGGCTTTGTTACCAATGATATTAGGGTGAACTTTTTACCATCCAAACCCGAAACTTCAACCGTATATAAAATTCTGAATGAGCACTCTAGTGCAGTGATGTGCATTTATGCTTCCAATAGTATAAAATTTGATTGGAAGCTTCCAATCCAAATGAATGTATTAGGGGATTATGCTTCCAAAGGTACTTCCAAGAGTGCTTCCAATCTTCCAGGTGCACATCACTGCTCTAGTGAACTTGGAACTTCAACTACTGAACCTTCCACTTCCACAACTGAAAATTTTAACAAGTGGGAGTGATGATGGCTTTTTTACGAAAATTAATGAGGAAGAGTTCACCGGACGCACCTTTTTGAAGTTAACCAAAAAAGACCTTAGAGAATGTGGATTGAAATTTGGACCTTCGTTAGAACGCAAAAGTATCGAACTTGACCTGTATCTTGACCTTATTGCCGATCTCATTGTAAAAACAATTGTTATTTATATAGTAATCGGCAAGAAGGTCAACTTTAATACGAGGAGGGTTAAGTTCGATACTTTTGCCGTTAGAACTTGAAGATTAGGGAACTAGTTGATAAGAAAGGCAGTATAATTAATTAAAGCGACCATTTTTTGTGAAATTAAAAATTTGGGAAGCGATGTATAATGTAACAGAACTTTTGTATAAATCATGAAATACAAATAAAAATAAAATGCTTAACTGTTGTGATATTGCAAATTGAGGTAATTCTAAAACCTAATAATCTTATTCACTGCGCGCAGTGCTACTGCGGGTCGTGCCACTGTGGGTCGGGTCCGTGCGTAAATTGACCGATTTAACTATGATTGGGTAAATCATTAATTTTTTATAAATAGATTATCAAAAAAAAATAAAATAAATTCTGTTTAACAAAATACATTAACAATGCTGGGTAAAAAAACTGTTACTTTTGCTGACGATGTAAGATCTGATACTTCTGAAGAAGCGTTTGAAAAATTAAAGAGGCCTTATTATGCTAATAAAAAATTAACTGATCCTGTCAAAGAGGTAGAAGTAAGTATTTTTATTTACATTAAAAAACTAAATGTTGACATTACGCTATAATTACTTGTATTTAGGATAAATGGCAACTTTTACCTGCTTTCCTCAAAGTTAAAGGATTGGTTAAACAACACATTGATTCTTATAATTATTTTGTTGAAACTGAATTAAGAAAGATTGTCCGAACCAATGAAATGATTACCTCAGATGTAGACCCTTCATTTTGGTTAAAGTATATCTAATGATTTGATTTCTTCAGCTTTACATTTAATGTTGAATTAACATTTAGTATCTTAATTTTATGATCACAGATACCTTGATATTAGGGTTGGACCACCAGATAGACCTGACACGGATCATGAAGCACATATTAATGTATTTACTCCTCATGAATGTAGATTAAGAGATTTAACGTATTCCGGTAACATTTATGTTGATATAGAATATGTTCGTGGAAAAAAAAGAGTTGTACGTAAGAATACTATTATCGGTAAAATGCCAATTATGCTTAGGAGTTCCAAGTGTGCATTAACTGGAAAATCGGAAGCTGAACTGGCAAAGATGTTTGAATGTCCTTTGGATCCAGGTTCGTTAAGATATTAGGAAAATTTTTGAAAGTTTTTCAATACATTGACGTTCATTGTAAATTATTTTTTAGGTGGTTATTTCATTATCAAGGGTACGGAGAAAGTAATTCTTATACAAGAACAACTTTCGAAAAATCGTATCATTGTTGAAGGTGATAAAAAAGGCCTTGTGCAGGCTTACGTTACAAGGTACTTGATTTATGTATGATGTTTAAATATTGTGTTAAATCATACTCATGTTTCGATGATTTCATAGTTCGACTCACGAAAGAAAGAGCAAGACGTATATAGTAGCAAAGAATGACGCAAAAAATGACAAAATAACTTTAAAGCATAATTCTATATCAGAAGAGATCCCTATTGTAATTGTGATGAAGGTGAAGGATATTTACATATTTACATCTTTTAAATCTCTTGATTTCATCATAAATTTGTTTATTGTTTTAGGCGATGGGAATTCAATCAGATAAAGAAATATCACAGCTTATTTCGGGAGGAAATCGGACATTTTTAAATATGTTTTCGCCGAATATAGAACAATGTGCAAAAATGAAAATATTTACACAGAAACAAGCGTTAGATTATATTGGAAGCAAAGTTAAAGTAACAAGAAAAATAGCAAATGTCAGAAGACCTATGGCAGAAGAAGCGTTGGAGGTGCTATCGACTGTAGTGCTCGCTCATGTGCCAGTTAAAGATTTAAATTTTCAACCGAAATGTATTTATATAGCCATCATGATTCGACGAGTTTTAATGGCCTTGGCAAATGAAAATTTGGTCGATGATCGAGATTATGTTGGAAACAAAAGATTAGAATTGTAAGTGATTTTTAGATGTTTTAATTTGAATCAATGGATCAATTTCAAAATTGTAATACGTTATTCATGTTATGATTTAGAGCTGGATCTCTGTTATCTTTATTATTTGAGGATTTATTCAAGAAGTTCAATTTTGATTTAAAGATGAACATTGATAAACTATTGAAAAAGCCAAACAGAGCCACGGAATTTGATGCTCATAAACAACTCATGCAACATGGTGATAGTATTACAAATGGATTTGTAAGAGCTATAGCTACAGGGAACTGGACATTAAAACGTTTTAAGATGGAAAGAGCTGGAATAACTCACGTGCTTAGTAGATTGAGTTATATTTCGGCGTTGGGAACAATGACTAGAATAACTTCACAATATGAAAAAACAAGGAAAGTTAGTGGACCCAGAGCACTTCAGGTGAGATTTGTCTAATTTTGAAGGGAATTGATTAAAGGAGAGCAAATAGAAAGCAGTTTGTGCTTGTTTAAAATTTTCTTTCGGATCGGAAATAACGATCAAATTATATTTGGGATGTAGCCGTCACAATGGGGCATGTTATGTCCCGCAGATACCCCTGAAGGGGAAGCCTGCGGTTTAGTTAAAAACCTTGCTTTGATGACTCACATAACGACCGACGACGAAGAACAACCATTGAGACGATTAGCTTTTAATCTCGGTATTGAAGGTATATCAACAAAACTTTTAAGATTGTCCATTAAAACTTGAAATATTCATTTCCTTGGATATTTATTTCAGACGTTAATAGTTTGACAGGTGCCGAGCTATATCGTAATAACGCGTATATGGTCTTCTTGAATGGTCTTATGCTCGGAATTACGTGTCAGCCGAATAGCTTCGTTCAAGATTTTAGACGATTGCGTCGATGTGGTAGAATTTCAGAGTTTGTTAGCATTTATGTGAATCATCATCACAATGCCGTTCATATTGCTTCGGATGGTGGGCGAGTATGTCGTCCTTTAATCATTGTAGAAAATATGATACCTAAAGTTAACACGAAACATATTCAGGTATTTATTTGCTCGTGTTTACCTTTAAAAAGTATATACAATTAATTTTACTACGCTTTTTGTATATAGAAATTAAAAAGAGACGAAATGGCGTTTGCGGATTTTTTAGCACAAGGCCTTGTTGAATATTTAGACGTGAACGAGGAAAATGACTCAAATATCGCCATCTATGAACGTGAGATAATTGATGAGACCACGCATCTGGAAATTGAACCTTTTACAATTTTAGGTGCTGTAGCAGGATTAATTCCTTATCCACATCATAACCAAAGTCCTAGAAATACTTATCAATGTGCTATGGGTAAACAAGCAATTGGCGCCATAGCTTATAATCAATTAAGAAGAATCGATACATTATTATATCTTATGGTTTACCCACAACAACCTATGGTTAAAACTAAAACTATCGAATTGGTAGGATATGATAAATTACCGGCAGGACAAAATGCTATAGTCGCAGTGATGAGTTATTCTGGTTATGATATAGAAGATGCCCTTGTACTAAATAAAGCATCGGTTGATCGTGGTTTTGGACGTTGTCAAGTCATGAGAAAACACGTTGCTTTGATGAAAAGGTACGCAAATGGATCTTTTGACCGTATCGTGGATCCTCCTGCACAGGTTGATTGCCCTACGGGGCCTTCGGCTGAGAGATTTAATATATTGGATTCCGATGGTATAGCGGGAGTCGGTGAAAGAGTGATGCCAGGACAGGTTATTGTGAATAGACACACACCAACAAATTTATCGGCGAATATACCAGTTAATATGCCAATAATGAACGCACCAGTTATACAATTTACTTGGAAACATTCTCCGTTAACATATAAAGCCCCAGAACCTGGATATATTGATAAAGTGTGTGTAACTACGACAGAACAAGAGCAAACTCTTATTAAAATTTTAATAAGACAAACACGGGTACCAGAATTGGGGGATAAATTTTCTTCACGTCATGGACAAAAAGGTGTATGTGGCATCATAGTACCCCAAGAGGATATGCCATTTTCTGATTCTGGTATATGTCCTGATATTATTATGAATCCTCATGGGTTTCCTTCGCGTATGACTGTGGGTAAAATGATTGAATTATTGGCTGGTAAAGCTGGCGTATTAAAAGGTGAATTACAATACGGAACTGCATTCGGTGGTAGTAAAGTCGAGGATATGAGCAAAATTTTAATCGAAAATGGTTATAGTTATTCGGGAAAAGATTATGTGACCTCCGGTAGGTTGTTTGACTTTTTTAATTTTGATACTTTTGGAAATTATGGATACTCATTCATTTCCTTTCTGTATGTATATAGGGATCACGGGAGAACCATTATCAGCGTATATATTTTTTGGACCAGTATATTATCAAAAATTAAAACATATGGTAGTGGATAAAATGCATGCAAGAGCGAGAGGACCAAGAGCAGTATTAACAAGACAACCAACAGAGGGTAGATCAAGGGACGGAGGATTACGTCTTGGTGAAATGGAAAGAGATTGTTTAGTTGGATATGGGGCAAGCATGTTGTTAATGGAGAGATTAATGATATCATCGGATCAATTTGATGTACATGTTTGTGAACAATGTGGGTTATTGGGTTACAAAGGTTGGTGTCAAAATTGCAAATCAAGTAAATTTATGGTCACTATGCAAATGCCTTATGCTGCTAAATTGCTTTTTCAAGAATTACAAAGTATGAACATTGCTCCTAGATTAATTTTGGAAGAATTTTAGTAACCATTATATAAAACTTCAAAAAAAATTTTTTTGTATAAAGTAATAAAATAGTTAATTTAGGCAAAAATTTATTGCAAAAATAATTTTAATCACTTAAACGAATCACTTGAAATTAAATTTAAGTATTATTAATACTTTATTATATTTTATTTTATTATATTTTAATTTTAGTAAATTAATATAAAAATATAAAATTTATATAATATTATATTTATATCATATAAATTATATAATTATAAAATATAAAATAACAAATGTTTTTATTTAAAAATCAAAAATTATATTTAAATAATAATTATGAAATCTAATTTATAATCAATTAATTAATATTTCTTTACTTTTATTTAATCAATTTTTGAATTAAATCTATTTTTAATAAGAATTGAATATTTTGAAACCTAACAAAATTTCCAAATAATATTTAGTTTTAACTTTCAATTTATTTTAACGTGATATTAATTTCTATCATTTTTTAATATATTCAAATAATTTTCTTGCTTAAAATCACAAAACTATTTAATTCATCTGAAGATAATGTATTCTAGAAAAAAATAATTAACTTTAAATATTAACGAGAAATATTTGCTGATAAAAAAAATAGCTTTTAATGATATTAATAATAATAATAATAGTACAAGTTATATTAATAAAAGCTTATATTTTATCTTAAACTAATAGACATCTTAATGGAAGTTCGAAGATGATGAACCTGTAGTTTGATGATTTTTTGGCATTTTCTTTTTTGAATCCAATTTTTCTAATTCCGCTTTTGTATAACAAGCGGGTGCGGCTTCTGTTAGCCATTGAGGTTGTATTTCCATAACTTGTCTCATATAATCTTTCTGAGTAGCAACTAATTCATAATAGAGCACCCATTTTGGTGGTGTTTGAAATAAAGAACTACTTGGATGAATATGTATTCTTCTTCCGGCTTCCCCAAATTTAATCTTTTGATAAGAATCACCAAATGGTAATAGTCTAGCTGTATTCATAAAAAATCCTGCAACAAAAGATTTTTGTATTGGTTCTATATCAGCAGGATTTGGATTTGATTCCAATTTGACCTCAGTACGTTCGCACAATCCAACAAGTTGGTCTCTAACATCTCGTGCTCGTGTCATTGAACGATATACAATGAAATTCTCGTGACACCAGCTTAATGAATAATTTGTATCTACCCATTGTTCCCATACATTCAATAACGTTAAATGATCTCCACCCGATTTAGTAAAGTTTTGACGCGCTTTATCGGCATGAAATTTTTTATCTTTTGGTCGATAAAAAACTGAACTTTGAACGTTAAGCATGCTGATAATTGATATAACCTCTTCAGAACAATGATATTTTTCGGAAGTTATTATAGTTTTGGACAACACAGGATCTAAAGGGTATTCAGCCATACGCCTTCCGAGTTTAGTTAATTCTCCTTCATTATTTAAAGCGCCAAGATCAGATAGATCCTTAAGGGCTGAAATAAGCGCTTGTTCATGAGGAGGATCCATAAATTCGAAACTCATCACATCACGAATACCAATACTTTTTAACAATAACACAACATGACCCAAGTTAGTTCTTTTGATCTCAGGCACATTATTTTCTTCCATTTCATTAGCGTATGCATGTTTTGTGTATAATCTAAAACAATGTCCCGGTCCAACACGACCAGCCCTTCCTGCACGTTGTGTTGCGGAAGCTCTTGAGCAAGTAACAACTTCTAACGATTCCATACGTGTTTTTGCGCTATAAAAGTTTTGTTTAACAAATCCTGGATCAATAACAAAAGAGACACCGTCAATAGTAATAGATGTCTCTGCAATATTTGTGGCTAATATCACCTTTCGAGCACCAGGTGGCGTTGGTTCAAATATCTTTCCTTGCATGTCGGGAGGAAGGTTAGCATAAATTGGACATATTATAAGCTCCCTTATTTTGCTACCTAAGGCCCTACAAGCTTGTTGTAAACTTTCTTGTACAGTTTCGATTTCTTCTTGACCTGTTAAGAAGACTAAAATGTCACCTTTCTGTTGAGTAATATGTAGTTGCATCACAGTTGTAACAGCAGCACCAATATAGTTTGCTTCAGGGGCTTTTGTATAGCAAACCTGGACTGGGTAAGGCTTTCCTGGGATAGAAAAGATCGGAGCTCCATCAAAATAATCCGCGAATTTTTGAGCATCTAGTGTAGCACTTGAAATTAAAAGTTTTAGATCAGGTCTGCTACGAGCAATATCCTTAACCAATCCAAAGAGAACATCAGTATGTAAAGTTCTCTCGTGAGCCTCATCTATAATAAGACAATTATAACCGTCTAATAAAGGTTCAGTCAAGAATTCACGAAGTAACATACCATCAGTCATGTATTTAATTATAGTCTTGTCTGATGTGCAATCCTCAAATCGGATTGAATAACCAACCTCGTATCCAAGTTTAACACCCATTTCCTCAGCTACACGAGCAGCCACACTCATAGCAGCAACTCTTCTAGGTTGAGTGCAACCAACTTTTTTATCGCCCTTGGTATAACCAGCTTCATATAAATATTGTGGTAGCTGAGTGGTTTTACCGGAACCTGTCTCTCCTACGATAACCAGAACTTGATATTCTTCTATGGCACTAAGTAAATCATCACGAAAAGCGTAAATCGGCAAAGATTTACGGGTTTCTTCAATAGTTTTTGCTTTCTTTTCGGCCTCGTCAATTTTGGCTATTATTTCATCATCTTCATTATTGGTTTTCCAATCCCAATTTAAAAATTCTATGGATTGATCGTCAAAAACGTAATCATATTGATCTTCTTGTTTTAATCTATCCTGCGCTCCAACTTTTAATTGTGATTTTACGATCTGATTTTGTTCCCATTGGTCTTGATCTGTGACAAACTTGTTCTGGTCACGATCCTCTTCATAACGTTGATACAGAACTGTCTCCTTTTTTTTCTTGTCTATTTTTCCTTTTTCCGTAATATAATCTTCGGGCATAGCATAATCATCAGTCTTTCCAGAAAGACTCAATCTTTCTTTTGTTAACCTGAGGGTTTCTTTTTTTAATTCAAGCTCTCTTATCTCTTTTTTGGTTAGTTTTTCACCTTTGAATAACATATCTTCATCAAGGATTCCTAATTCTAACATTTTCATTTGTTTATCAGTACGATCTCTTAAGTATTCTTGACGAGAACGCTCACGAATGTCTGGTAGAACCTTCCTACGAGCATCCGCATCATCGGCAAGATTACGTCTTTTAGCAGCATCACTTTCTGCCTTAGAAGATCTGTCTTCAACAAGTTTTTTGGTTTTTTCTTTATCTTTTTGTCTCAATCGTTTAGCGAATTCATCCCTTTCTTTTAAATCTTTAATTTTTTCTTTTTCTTCTTTTTCATATTCATCCTCAGATTCAGAATATTTTGATCTTTTCTTTGACGACGAACTTTTAGATATCTTATCATCCGAATCACTTTCCCATGCATTAGATTTTTCTTTTTTACGTAAACTTTTGTCTTTTTTAGATTTTTTCGATTTCTTTGAAGATGGTTCTTCAAAACTAAAGTCATCGAGAATCAACTTGTATGATTTTGATTTAGCTAAAGTTTCTTTAGCTTCCTTTTCTTCCCTTTTTCTTTTTAAATAAGCCTCATCCTTTTGAGACTTTTTTCTTGGTACTCGATCAAATAGATCGTCAATAAAACGTTGAGCTTCTGTTGTTTGTGGTAATTCTTCCAACTTTTCTCGTAAAGCCTCTCGAGTTTTGCAAGATTGTGCTTCAGCAATAATGTAATCTACAAAGATCTTCTCAGACATTCCAAGTAATTTCATCACGCTATCGGAAACCCAAGAACGTAGATCCATTTTGTAAAGTTCAATCAAAAAAAAAATTCTCTATAAAAGTAAATACAGATTTTGTTTTTTCTACCATTTTGTGGACCTTTTTTAGCATAATGGACATTTGATTTTATTGGTTGAATTTTGTGATGATCATTTTTGATACATCACATAATTATTAAATTTTGATTGGTACAAAATTGATCGTCATATAAATTTCCAAAATAGAAAGGTTAGTTTAGACTATTTTTCGGCTATTTTTTTATAAATTTTTATATAAAAATTCTTGAATTAACATTAAATCAAAAATATAAAAATATCAAATATATTTATATTTGTTTATAATAATCATAAAGATTATAAAAAAATTAGAAAATTAAAAAGAAATTTGCAACATTAAATTAAAAAATAAAATTATAAGTGTACTATGATGCATAACATCTATAGTCATCAAAAATTTAGCATAAATTCTAAATGTATCTAGTTATTTATTTTATTAATTATTAAAAAAATAAGCTGATTTTATATAGATTAAGTTATGCTCTTTCAGAAAATCCGCTTATATTTTGGATTAAAATATAATTTTAAAAGTTATCGGGATTTTAAAATCGGGTACATTACTAATATTGGCCAAATTTCGGACTAACTTTGCAGGGGTATTTACATGAGTATGTAGCTATTCAGCCAATAAAAACGCGCGATTATTATCACGTGACAAAGTAATTTCTTCGCGCAATCGCGTTGAAATTTTATAAAACGTGTTATATAAATTGGAAGTTATATAAATTGAACATTAAAATCTGCATGTGATTTGTATTAAAACATTATTCAAACACATTCAATCGCTATTTTTGTATTTAAATTTAAAAAAATGCCACCTCTTTCTAAACAAAAAAGAAAGTCAAAAGACCAGCCACGCACAAAAAATGGTAAATATTATACTAAAAGAACACGATATACAAGCATGGATGATTATAATTTACCGGAAACCCCAATGTCAGTTAATGATAATTGTGTAAATGTAAAAGATTTTAAAACTGAAATAAGTGGCGCAGTTACTATAAGTACATGGAAACTTACAACGCATAAAATGCGAACCGAATATAATCCAGATCGTGGTAAATAGATGAATCATAACCTGCTTCGGATCTATCATCTTGCTTGTTAATTATAGAACGCACTTCCTTTGTACTGGTCTAACAGAAAAAAGTTAGTGTAAGCATCATCCTGTATGTACAGACTATTTATAAATTATACAATCTATAACTTACTATGTTTATAAACTTATTTAAGTACTCAATTACACTCTGAGGGAGATCTGGAACCTCCGGAATAGGCGCATCATCTATTTCATCTAATTCATATTTGCTGAAGTGTTGCTTGATTATTTCATCTTCTGTATCGATTATGAAGGAATGTATAGCACTAGCCCATACATTACATTAAATTAATATATTTTTCCTACCACATATAAGGTTTATTTATACCATAAAACTTACTGTTCGAATTCCAGTTTCTTTCCGATATTATAAAGCTCTTCTTCTACCAATTTTCCGCTTGATAACTTCCACATGAAGTCCTTCTTCATCTTCGTATAAACATTTTCAATCTCTGTTCGGTCTGCATCGTTATCTTGAAAGGCCTCGACTACATAAAACAGTATTACCACCTTATATAAAATAATTTCACACACCCCACTTGGTCCATTCAAAATGACATGATGGACGTCTATAACTCACCTTTCCCTCCTTATCCACGTTGTGGTTCTGAGTTTCAGCAACAGCATCATACATCACATTCGATTCCTCAGATTCCAATTCCTCATATTCAGATTCCTCAAATTCAGATTTCTCGAATTCAGATTCCTAAAGCAAAAATTCCAAAACTTTAACCAATATCTTCTGTACATATAATAAAAAAAGGATCATTACCTCTTCCGATTCATTTTCATCTTCTGTGGGTCTGGGAACTGAGGAGGGCTCATCACTGAACGTGACAGTTCTAATCTGTGCACATCTGAAAGGTAAGAAGGTGGACTATACATTAAAAAACATGATGGAAAAAATATAACCTTATCCTCTAGTGTACATGGCCGTTCTACTGTAGAAATTTTCTGAACCACTCCTATAAATTTTTCAGCAATTTCTTGATGAATAGTTACTGCTGCATTTGTGTGATTTTGCATCTGTCGGACCTGTAAAGATTATTGATTAGTACAACCTTAAGATTTTATATAAAGAAATGGTGAAAACAAATTACCGCCGAACATTCAATATCAGCCAGTCGCACTTCTTGTTCACTTCATAACTCAGCTATTTTCTTCTTATCCTTTAATGTCTGGAAATAATTAGTCTTATTCTTGTTGGTTTTCCATTCCTTTTCATTGTATTCATTGAAAAATATATAGAAGTATAGAATGGATAGAAAATATTAATTCATATCCTTTAGATAAACAAATAAAAGCTAGTCTAAATGTAGGAATCCGTGGCGAACATATAGTTCAACACCCGGCTGACATGTAGTCCCTTGGATGTGCCGCAGAAGCACATCCATATTCTCACCTTTAAACTATTAAGCAAATCGTCTGCCTTCTTGCATATTCGTTAGAGTCATTCTTGCTGTAATTATTGAGACCGTTTTTCATGTAATAGATTATTTTTTTTCTTGTCGTCAGAATGATTGATAGCGGTCCAATCTGCGAAGTCGTCTAGAGTCCAATTTATTGGTGAGGTGGATTGTAAATAGTCTTCTGGGAGTGCTATGCTTGCCAATATGAAAAGAAATCTGTGAAAAAATCGCGCAGTTATCTTTATTAGTCACGTGAGCATCACAATTTGTAATGCCGATCACTTTTTGCAGTTGAGTTTAAATAATTATAAAATATACATGTTACATTTATTTTTTAAATACATTTTTTTTCCACTTTTTATATTAAATATTAAAAAAAAAAAGCATATACAGTCAACCCTCTCTAAATGCACCCCCTCGGGACCATAGTGAAAATTTTAAAAAATGTGCATTTAAAGAGG
>CAJVPQ010000344.1:0-30203 GCA_910591825.1 Funneliformis caledonium
TTTAATGATGTATAGAACGAATTGTTGCTTAAAGAAAGCAAATAACTTTTACATTGAGCATACATTTTTTTTTTGAGGGATACTTATTTTCGGGTAATATTAAAAAATGGAGGTGCTTATTTTTGGATGGTGCTTATTTTCAGGACTATATGGTAAATCAATAATATTTAAATATTTTTTAAATAAATAATTAAAATTTATTTTATTTTTAATTAAATTTTTTTAATTAGTTTATTTGGCATTATTTGATTTTATTACTTATAAAGCTTGTAAAGCTTAGGTTACTTTACTTTAAACTAATATGTAAAAAAATTAATTATTCTTTACTTTTTATTATATTGTTATTATATTCTAATACAATCTAATCTTAAAAATATTTAATAAATATATTAAAAATACATAAAATAATATTTTTCTAAAATGTTATAAAAATTAATTTTGAAGGATTGAGGTTATATATTGCTTAATATAGTAATAGCAGAAAAAATGGCAATAACGATTATATGATTAAATTAATGATTTGAGTAATATTTAATTGGATAATGCAAATTAATTTTTTGTACTGTATATTCATTTGTTAGGTTATTCTGATTAATATACTAAAGAAATTGGATACAAAAATACTTTATGACTAGTATATCATAATAATGTAAAAATTTTCTCTTAAAAAATGCTGAAAGTTTTTTAAGTTGTAAAAAATATGAAATATAAATGAATTACATAAAATTATTAAGTTTCTATTAAAGAATATCATGTCAACAACCTTCCAGTTAAAAAAAAAATAAAGATTTAAAACAATGTCATTGATCAGAAGTTCAGGATATCCAAAAATTTTTAAGTTCAGTTTCATTTTAATCGAACTGCTCATTTTTTATAAAAATGCAATAAGTTTCAAAATTGCAGTCACTTTAATAATAATTATCCAGGCCTTAACATAGCCACTCATGCAGTTTGTGAAAAATTTAAAAGTTTGATTATTAAATTTGTATCTCTAAAAAACCCTCTAAATCTATGTTTTATAATCCTTGATTTGGCATCATGTTTAACAAACCTAAATTTTATAGAGAACCCATAGATAATTTTTAAGAAAAATGTAAAAAGAAGGTCAGTAAACAAATTTATGAAAAAAAGCCGTTATTTAAAAGACTTTTAGTAAGATTTTATGAAAATTATGGGTAATATAGATCAAATTCTCTGCCTTAATTTAAATAAGTAGTATGTAAAGAAAAGTAAAATTAATAATTAAAAAAATGGTATTATAATTTAGAATTGATGAAAAAAATTTTTTTATAAGATATAAGTGATGAAATTTTCGAGTTTTAAATCAGTGACATTTAATTGGTCGTATTATTATATATATATATATACTTTTAAGATTTTTATAAGAAAAAAAAAATGTTTGCTCAATGTAAAAGTTATTTGCTTTCTTTAAGCAACAATTCGTTCTATACATCATTAAAGGGTAATTAATTTTATTCTAAACTCAATTATTATGTTAACTGACCTGTTTGTACTAAATAAAAAATGTTTTGAATATAGCTCGTTCATTTCATACGTCATTACTTTTACAAAAACGTCATTCAAAAGATATAAAACGAAAAAATCTTATGAAAAAAGTTTCCAAATTACAACAAGAAAAATTGCAAAAACCAAATGTCATAACAGGAGTACCAACGACATTTACAAATTCATTTTTACGTCCTTCACAAGTTTACGCTTCAACTACAGCTGTACAAGCTAGTAAATTATCATCTGAAAATAATCATCAATACAGGAATTATTTTTTAGACCAAAAGGATGAAGAATTTTTATTTAATATTACACCAACTATTATAACAGAACATTCTACGCAAGGAGATCAAGTTAAAATCGAATCAAGAGAATTAGAAAAAGTTCAAATACTTAAAAATCTTACTAGTTTACATAATGCTAATTCTAAAAGTATTTTGTTGTATAATATTCAATTAGCGATTAAAGAATTTGCTAGAAAAGAAGGCGATACCGGTAGTGCCGAGGTTCAAGGTTATTAAAATTTAAAAGGTTCATCGTTTTTTATAAAAAAAAATTCATTGATCTCTCTTTACTAAGTATTTTTATTTTATCTTATTTTATTTTGATTTATTATAGCCGCTGTTTGGACTGCTAAAATTTTAAATCTTAATGAACATATTAAAAATAATCATAAAGATAAACATAATTATAGAGCTTTAAGACAAATGGTACATAAGAGACAGAGTATTTTAAAGTATTTGAAAACGCAAGATTTAGGTAGATATTTCACTTGTCTAAAAAAATTAGGCTTAGATCAAAAATCTATCGAAGGTGAAATTGTTATGTAATGAAAGAATTACTCCGGTAAGGAATTTTGTCTGCGATCAAATTTTTTTTAAAAAATATTAAATTATCATTAACCCTTTTTTTATTAATTAATTCGGATATTTATTTTATAAAGAATATTATTAAACATACCAATTGCTTATTGGTATATATTTATATAGTATACAAAAGTAAGATGACATCGTTTTTAGGGGAAAAAAGAATTTTGTTAGTGTATATGTTATTGAATTAATTCAGAATGTGGGAAAGTAGGGATTACGAAGGGTTGGAAGAAATTTATACATAACAGGAAAAATAATACAATAATAATTATATAAATTATACGGATGATGATGTTGCTTGTGATGATTGTTCCTTTTTACGAATTTCCTCAAAATATGGATGTTGAAGTGCATCTTCCGCACTAATACGCTTTTCTGGTTGGTATTCTATTAACTGCTGCTAGCGACAAATAATTATATTTTCCAAAAAAAAAAAAATTTAAAACAAATCAACTTCTCATATGCAAGAAAGTTTAAAACCACTTTTTCGTAAAAACAATTTTTAAACTCACACTTAGTAAATCGATTCCTGATGGATCAAGTTTCGGAAGAATTGATTCTAATGGAATTCGATTATAAATAGCAAAATCGTTCTACAAAGAGATCACGGTTTATTAAGAATCATAATAAATATTTCCTGCTCTACTACCGGATAAACATACTTTATATTCCGGCAATTGTGATACCCTTGGCCACGTTTCCTCTGTTGGAGTTCCTAGAACTGTGATAACGTGGTTAAAGAAATATTAAGCTTGAATCTTTTATTTTATCAATAAAAATTAAAATTAAAGGAAAGGATATTTAAATATTCGCAACAGCTGATCTTTAATTGAACTTCCCGGAAACAATGGTCGACCAGAGGCCATTTCTGAAAAAATAAACGAATTATTATTATTGTCGTTATTTATTTAAATATTTTTTTTTAACAAATATTATAAATAAAATTAGGTAACCTGCAAATATACATCCTGCAGACCAAACATCAATAGACGTTGAATATTGCCTTGATCCCATTAATACATCTGGTGCACGATACCATAACGTTACCACCTATACCGAATTTTACCACATTTACCAAAATATATATTAAATTCGAATTTTATTTAACTAAAAATTCATTACTTAAAAAACAAAAAAAAAAAAAACAAACCTCATGTGAATAACTTCTAACGGGAATTCCAAATGCGCGCGCAAGACCAAAATCTGCCAATTTCAGTTCTCCTCGCTTAATAAATATATATCAGTAAAAAAAGAAAAATATATATAATATATATTATGTTTATAAATATAAAATAAATAAAGCTAAATCTTTTTCAAAGTCCACCTTGTTGATAAGTAAATTCTGTGGTTTCAGATCCTACAATTTTTTAATTTTAATTAGTGTAGTGTAAAATATGTAAGTTCTCAATTTGAAAATTTCTAATTAATAATTCTACCCTATGCAAAACTCGATGTTCATGACAAAATGCGATACCCTTCAGAAGTTGATACATTAATTGCTATAAATAAATTAAAGATTAATATATTTGATTTTATAAAATATTTCAAAATCAATAAAATCATTATTATAATCACTTTAATTGTGTCTTTATCCAGATCACCTCCGTATGTATCTAAGAATTTCTTTAAATCCGAATCCAAATATTCAAAAACTAACGTTAACTTCTTTTCCGTATGTAAGACATCATAAAGTCTTTAGAAAAATTATATAAATTAATTCGCACAAATTAATAAAGATTTTTCTTTTAATTTTCCTTTTGAATCGATCATTAACTAGATAATTCACCTCACTATATTCGGATGTTTTAATTCTTTCAATAATGATATCTCACGAATTGCAGTACATGGTACCTATCAATGAAAAAAAAAAAACTGATTAAAATTGGACCGATTGAATCAATTAGAGAATCAATTGATTGAATCAGAAATTATGCTGTACCCCTTCTTCTTCATTATCTAACCTTATCCGTTTCAATGCGACCACTTCATTTGAATCCCGATTCTGTGCTTTATAAACAATACCATACGTTCCTTTATTTCGAAGAAGACTACCGAATATTAGCAAAAACTTAGCTTGAATAATAGAAAACATTTAAATAAAATATAACCGACCTTCTCCTAACTTTTCAATTTTCTGTTAAATAAAAAAAAAATAGTTAATGGACGAACTTTGAAAAACCGATTTTTAAAAAAAGAAAAAGGTAAATATATACTTGATATTTATCCATTTCAAAATTGCAATAAAGAAAATTTCACAGGCTATCAAAAAAAAATTAAAAAGATGTCTACAAAAGGGAAAAAATTGTCGAGAAACTGAAGTAGGAAGGTCTTTGAGAATGTGTTTGAAATTTTTTTGCTATAAATTCCGTGGTACCATGAAAATTCTTTTCTGGTAAACACCATACTTTATACTATACTAAACATCGTAATTTTTTTTCATATCTTTATGCTAACGTAATTGATGTTACAACTGTTGCACAATGGGAAATTTTTCACGTCATGTGATACATTCCTCCTTATCTTTTTATCTTTGACAAGATTTGAAAGAAGATAAGCTGCGGGACCTTCACATTCCACCAAATGTTCAGTTTCGTAAAAATCAGCCCTCCTGTAACGAAAAAAAAAAAAAAAAAAAAAAAAAGTGCATTATTTACAAATTCATAATACAATAGTCACCATTCTTTCAAAATTTTTTTTCTTTTTTTTTCCTCTCTCTCTCTCTTTCTCTCTTTTTGTACATGAATGAAGAACAATGTCTTATATTTAATAATAATAAGATTTCGAATTTGTAAAGAA
Source organism: Funneliformis caledonium (assembly GCA_910591825.1). Lineage (NCBI taxonomy): Eukaryota > Fungi > Glomeromycota > Glomeromycetes > Glomerales > Glomeraceae > Funneliformis > Funneliformis caledonium. The sequence goes on from CAJVPQ010000344.1 coordinate 5,175, forward strand.
ATAGTGTGAAAGACAAAAAAGAGTTACCTTAGATTATACAATTACATGCATGCACAATATCGGTGACAATTTGCAAAAAAAGAAAAATTATTGTTAATCCATAACAAACAACATTGCAAAGTCAATTGTTTTCTTGCATTAGCATCACATCATATTACTCGCTTTCATCAATCATTGTAATCAGTTGACCTTGAAATCGTACAAAAAGCCTCCGCCTAAATACAATTAACTTAATCTACACCCTGCAACTTTGCTACATTTTTTTCCTCTTATGGATAACGAACCATCATCATCTATTATTGCCCCTGAATGATACGATTATAAATATGATGATAGTTGAACGGTCTTTTTTTTTTTTTTTTTCACCGGAAATCGAAAACACTTCTCAAAACACATTTGAAACAAAAAGCACATTTATTACGAATAATCTTTTTAACTTGCAATAATAATAAAAAAGATGGTTAACGGTTTAGAAGTTAGATATGAAGAAAAGCATGGTTATGGTTTATTTGCCACGAGAGATTTCGAAAAAGGCGAAATTATATTATCAGAAACTCCCCTTATAAACACATTATCTTCAAAACGTGATCGTACTTTCGCATGCACATTCGATGTTGACTTGAACGTATTCTCAATTTTCAAAACATTCTTTGACGCTTCTCCAGAAGTTCAAAATGTCATATTAAATAAGTTCTATCTTCCTCCTCAAGACCAATTTGACTCGGCTTGGTCTTCAATTGGGTCCGCAAATATTGATAAAATCATTAAAACTTGTATAAACCGAGTTGAAGCTTGGTCGGACATACCTGAAGATACTTTTCGTAAAGTTTTCATGATTTTCACTTTGAATTCTCAAGATTTCAGCTCGGATGGTTCTGATGGTTCAGCTATTTTCGTATTGGGTAGTAAGATGAATCATTCTTGTGAAGCAAATACTTTTTACCAGTCTATTGATGGCCAAGGTATCCATACTGCGGTTGAAAGGATTTCAAAGGGCGAACAAATTACCACAGATTACCTTGGTAAGGATAGCATCCTCTCAAAAAGTGTAAGGCACATGATTCTTAAACGTACAAAGTTGTTCGCATGTGAATGCCCGAGGTGTACCGAAGGAATGGATGTGTCACGTGGTTTGCCTTGTCCAAATTGTTCTGGATGTATTCAGAACCCGAGAAGGATGAGCGGAGGATATATTTACTGGTATCCCATGTTATCCACCACAAAGACTTCAACGGCACAGAGTTATTGGTTATGTGATATGTGCAATTCACGTTTCGAAGACAACAGTCCAAGACTTCATAACTTATTTACAAGAGAAGCAGATTTAGTGCAAAGGGTGATTGCTCTCGAAGAAAAATTAAACAACAATCCATTTATAAGTCGTTCTCAGTTAACTGATCTCTACAACACTTGCTTAACTCAACTTGGTACTCGTCATTGGACTTATGTCATCATTCTCAAGATTATCATTCTTTTCGATGCATCCAATGGTAAATTACAATCAAAGAACACTATAATTGAACACCTTGATCAAGTTTTGACCTGGTATGAAAGAATTGATTTTGACGTTCCAAGATATTTAGGCGTTTTTGTATTGAGAGTGGCTAGTGTATTAATTCAAGCTGGTGAATATGCTATTGGGTTATTCTTCCTTGAACGGGTATTTGATGATTTTGAATATGGCGACACATTCGTTCAAGATTACAAATTCGCTTTGGATCTTATGGCCAAATGTCGTACTGCAATAGCACATACAACATATATAAAAGATAATGTGGTTACAAACCAGATAAACTGTGTTGTATAATTGTAGATAGATTAAGGGACTCTTTTATTTTATTTTTAGATAGGTTTTCATTTTATCCTAGAAAGTTTTTATCCGCGAAACGCAATTTAATTATGTAAGTTCTTTATCCTCTGATATTAGAAATTTACCGTAAATATGTAAAATATTTTTAAAATTTTTTGATTAATTAGTAAATATTTAGAATAATTATATTTTTTTTTTTTTTTTTGATTTCTTTTTGTATATTTTCAATAAAAAAAAAATAAATAAAAAAAAAAAATAAGTCTATTATTTTAAACGTGTTTGACGAATATCCAAAATTTCTTCCGAGAGAAAATTCTATTTGTCACCTTATTTGTCACACGGATAATTTCGGCCAGGTTCAGTAATTCCGGTCAAAAATCACGTGAGTGAAAATGTGTTGGCGATTACCGTTTTTCTGAGATTTGCCGACCAGCGTCAAACGGAAATTATTTGATTGGACTTAAAATTGCAATTTCTCTTTGATATACTCGCTATTCTCATATTACACGTTCAAAATGATCTGAAATAATGATAATAATTAATTAATAGTTATCGTCGTTCAGCTAATAGGCACCAAATAGAACTAAATGTAACTTATATGCAAATTACTACGCGTCTTTTATTGTAAGAATGAACATTTCTTTATAATAACGATATTACTAAATAGAATTCTTCAGGTAGATAGGCATATATATAAATCTTGTTCACCATCACTCTATTTTACTTTTCGAAATCCGAGAATGATTAATGGTCAAATTTATTTTCCTTTAGATACAAGATTTCAGATAGAGATTGATTTTTATATCATACGTAAAAATTATATTACAAAATGGATCAAAATTTATTAGTCATTAAATAAGAAATTAATAATATTACAAGGCATAAAATACAAAATAATACAATTAAAAAAATATACATGTTTATATATATTTTTTTTATATTAGTTTTTTTTCCCTTCTAAAGAATTATCATACTTTTAATAATAGATTAGATTTTATTACCACCAGTTTTCATCATCACTGGCAGAATTAACTTCATCACTATTGTCGCTTTGTTCAGTATCGGAATCTTCTTCTTGTAAAACAAAAAAAGGTCTTGTTCTTGGAAAACTATTTTTCTTTCTTAACATCACATCTGCCATTATAGTTATTTTTTCTCTCAATGTTCTTTTAGCACGATCAAACATTAAATTATTGCCAGCACCTTTCTCAATAGTATTTCCTTTTGTTATATTCCATCTTCTAGACGTACCATTTTTTGTTTTTCTTCCGAAAACCACATTATTTAAATATAAATAAATTCTATTTAATACACCGGAATGTAAAAATCCATTTTTACCACCATTTTGCCAACATCCACGTTGTTCTAAAAATTCTTCCAATTCACTTCTTGTCATTGGTCTATAACATAAACTTGTGCGATAAGCTGGTGAAAAATATTGTGGATATTTAACTAAATCTGGCATTTCTTTATGATTTTTCCTCCATAAATCTTCCCAAAATAAATACCACCATTGATGAACACGTGATAAATTTATGATTCGCATCCTTTCGTAAAGATATATAATACTTGGGTATTCACTCTCCGGAATGGCTTGAATAAGTTTATTTTCTTCGGTTGTCATCAATAATGCTGGAAGAGACTCCAGAGGTATTGATGGATTATCATAAATATTAACGAAAAATCCATATGACAGTACTTCCTCCTTCCATTGTGCCTCATCTCGATAGTATTGACGATATTGATCCATTATCCTTTGAATTTGCACCAAACCTTCTTGTACAACCTTTTGATTATCCGAAAAAAACTTTTGTAATTGAAAAGTCATTTGGAAATCATCGGTGATGCCAAGGACATCATGTCCCATAACACATTCATGTGAAGAAAAAGAAATTGTAATATTAAATCCTGGATTCATATTATGATCGCACCACTTTGATACTTTATTTCGCTGTATCGATAAAATTCCATGATGATAATGAATCGAATCCCCCATTTTCTTATCGATATTAGGTTGATTAATATCACTTTGGTTACAAGGCCCCAAGACCATTTGTCCTTCTAAAGCTCTCAACATATGACGAACGAGACGTCTCCTTCGAATCTCTTTGCTCTCATTCTGTTGGACAAATCGTTGAATTTCCCATTCTTTTGTTAGAACCAAAACACTTTCGTCGTCGTCATACACTATAACAACGGAGAAGGGAAAAGGAACTGCATAAGCTTTGCCAAAGCAAGTCTTAATTTTAGGTACCAAGAATTCTGGTGCGTAATACATGTCAGGTCCAACAAAATTGTTGACAATACTAAGTCTTAATTTTGCGAGAGATTCTGGTAAGGGAGCCATTGCTGAGATATAATTATTAATTCCAATTTGTCTAATAATTTTCAAATTCTCAACATGTCGTTCAGCAACAGTTCCAGAAAAGTTCAATAGATATGGAGGTCTGAATGGGCTTTGAGAAAATGCTACTGTTTTACCATCGCGCATTTTAAATTGTTCAGAAGTGAGCAGCAATGTTGACCATGTTTCTTGCCATACTCTTCGCTTGATGTGTTTGGCGAAATCCAATTTTGGAGAATAGATATTCAAAGAAAAATCCAATCGCTTTCTCATAACCTTGACAAAACTTTTGTAACGATTAGTTTGCACTATTATATACCAAACGACAAAAGCGCCAACGATAAAATCTGTAGCAATCATCGCATAGCTTATTTGTTTTCCAGGTCCAATTTTAAGAACAGTTAACAACACCAAAACACTTGTTATGACATAACCAGCTCTTGACCAATATTCGCTTAAATTCTGGCCTTTATCAAGGAAAGGTTCACTACGCCAATGAATTAAAAATAAAATAATCATCAATAGAATTTGAAGACTAGAACGGATTGTATCAACACGCACCCTTGTAAATGATCTAAAGAGGCAATTGTCTTTTGATATCACAGATACAAGAAAGATTAAACAAAACTTATTGACCATAATGAATGTCTTATAAGCTGCCCACTTATGATTATATACTATGAGTCGGTAAAAAAAAACAAAAAGGATTTAATTAATTTTTAATTGATTAATATGATTAGACGACAATAATAATAATATCTCACCACTATACAAGAAATTATAAGGACATGTATCTTTCATCAATAGTTTTCTGTACTCCGCTTCTGTATTATGTCTAGTTTCACCCAATTCATCATATTTGTCCACTCTTGGGAGATTTTTATCAACCAAACGTTTTAATGCAATAGGGAACCAGAATGAGAAAACACAAATTATTATTATTGCAACCACAATGATAACTGGTGAAAAGTTCAAATCATCTTTGTTCATGCTGGTGACATAACAGAAATCCTTCGGATCGCGAAATTTATCCGAACCACTTCCAAAATCGGGGAAGTCCACACCATTATCGTAGGGGTTAGTGATAGGCCAAAATGATTCCGACCATACCAGCGCATCAATAGATAATTTTGAGAGTGGAAGATAAAGCGTGGTAAGGGTGAATACTATAACAACGTTATGTCTTCGCTTTGATTCAGGACGAAGATTCCAGGGATGGGATTCGAGACCCTATTAATTTTAATCATAAGTTAAAAAATCAATAATAATTCATATATTTAAATAAATAGTTTAATAGTTCAGAAATTATTAAAAGACCTCAACATCGGCATTCGGATCATATTTAGTCATTATTCTGAACCAATATAACCCTCCCAAAACCATAACACAGAAGACGAGGAAAAAAGTAGTCCCATTTCCGAATACGCGATCCAAATTAAAACTCAACAAATTTGGTATGACATTTAGTATGATCTTCACCCAATATCCAAATATTTTTGCAGGTACAAATGATAGAATCAAAGCCAAAAATTGTACAAAATCCCTAAAAATTTCAAGCTTCATCCAATTCATTCCAAATGCTGTAGTTTGACCAGATAAAACAACATCAATTGCAGTTTCAAGTACTCTTTGACTTAGAAGTCCATCATTCTTTACAATGTTAAGCTTTAGATCATCTAAACAGATTCCATCAAGGATTTGATTCATCGGAGGAAACATGTCTTCTATATTTTTTTCATCAGACTTTCCATATCCAATAAAATTTTCATATTCCTCAGCTGTCATCAATTCCTTCGGTTCAGAGAATTCAGTTGGAGGAAGAGATAAGATAAATTCGTCAAGATGAGGTAAATGTATCCATGGGGCGCCAGGTTTAAAAAGTTCATTTGTTTCAGATTCATTAAATGGATTTATACTAAATTTTGTAATCATTGCAGGATCTACATCTACATCCGCCATGGCAACAACTTGTTGTTGGGGCTCATCTTTGGATATTGAATCAACTCGAGTGAAATCAGGTACTGTCATATTATTTTTGCGAAACGCGTCATTAAATTGATGATGTCGATATCGTATTGACAAATCTGGTAAGGAATGATTGATCCTCCCATATTCTACCGAAGAAAGACTATGAGGAACAAGCATGGACATATTAGTTTTTGATGTATTATATTCTGGCAAGTCATGTTTCGTATTTCTAAGCGTTTTCTTTTTAATGAAAGGATTGTTCTTGAGAGTGCTTACAGGAGAAAGTTCGTCTCGTTCAAGTCGCGTAGTGCTATATGGTGATTTAGGGATCTGAACAGGCTTGAGATTTTGACGTTTCCAAGATTTTATGCCACCTTTTGAATTGAATGTTTGAAAGGATCCAGTCTTTCCTAATGAAATTGTCATAGTATATTCGTCATTATGGACATCTCGTGATGTAGTATTTCGTTTCGAATCATTAGTGCCATCTGAATTGTTGCATTTATTTGGCTGAAAATAATTTCCTAGTTTTTCAATAATTTGAATTGTTCCACTAATAGGCTTTGTAAACATTGGATTAATTGTGGAATAATTTTCGTTTTCCTTGGGAACTGAACGAGATTGTTGCATGCTATTACTCTCGTGCATTTCCATAATAAAAGTATTTGTATCTCGTGCAGAAGGTATTGATTGTCTTTTCTTATCCTCAGATTTTGGACCAACCACAACTTTGTACATGTCAGATTGATCTGTACTCATCATATCCAAGAAAGGATTATAATTTTCATTTCCATTTCCTCCATCATTAGAATTAAATTTACCGTCTAAGGACGAATAAAACGGATTTAAATTCAAATTTTTCAAAGATTCACTTGGCGATTTTAGGAAACCAAATGGATTAAACGAATTTGATGTTGTCTTAGGCGTTGTACCATTTGTAATTTCCCTATTTGTAAATGTTTTATTCTGTAAAGGAGTATCTAATTGTTTTGATTTTGAAGCGTTATTATTCTTATTTTGATTAAATGATGATGATGCTTGCACGGATGTGGAAGTATGTTCTGGTTCTGGATCAGATTGTTCAATATTTGACTTTTTTTTTGATTCGAATACCTTCTTTTGAGTTGATTTACTATTAATGTCCTTGAGAAATTGAGAAGATGATGACTCTTGATTTGTAAGCTGAATCGGAGAGATGGGTGATGACATGAAAGTTGGTTCATTAGTGAACTTTTTCGATGAGATATTCAAAGGTTCCGGAATGCGTTGTTTCCGCTTTGACTTTGAGTTTAAAGTCGGAGAAGTCGGAGTAGAAGGTGACAAAGGTTCTGGAATAGCGTTATGAAGATTTATCAGGGACGATGATGTTAAAAAAGTCTGACTTCGTTTAATTGGAGCTAAAGTCGGAGACGTGGGTGCTGAGTTGTTCGGAGATGAAGCCTTTTCATATATATTTACAAGATTGGTTACTTTTCGAGCTGGAGGTAATGGACCGATTTGATTAAACGCGTCTTTTGTGTTTAGCACATGATCACGTGGACGCGTTATGTAACTATTTTTGGCGGGAACTGGTGGTATGGATTTAAGGGCCATTATAGAAAGTGGACTTGAAGTGTCTTTATTGGAAGAGTCATCATTCTTTGACAAAGAATTTCCCTGATCATTTTCTTCGGATATTAATGAATGTATGTTATGGGTAGGAGATAAGGAAGGTGAGGATGATGTGTCCTTTGATTTTGGGATAAAACCTTGATTTTGCGGATTCCGCTGAGGAGGTGAAGAGGAAATATTTGGAAATAAAGAACTTCGCGGTGACTTTGAAATCGGTTCAGGATCCCTTTCTTGTTTTTCGGCCCAAAACTTAATTAAATCGTTAACTGGTTTTTTTGGAGGGAGGCTTGCCATTTGTTTTTTTTATTATTATTACGAAATTAGTCCAAAAAAATTAATTGTAAATATACAGAGTATACATGAATTATGTAAAGTAATGTTAATCTTTTTTTTTGCAAGGTAGAAGTTGAAAATTTTTCTTTGCTATGCGACAACAAAAAATATTATTAATAAAAATAAAAAGAAGTAAAGAATTAAAAAGGAAGAGAAACAAAGAAAGGTAAAAAAAAAAAAAAGATATATAATTATAATTATCATACCATTACTAAATAATTATTATTTTCTGTTCGATTAAACAAGGATATATTGAACTTTACGTTAAAAAATGGTACAATTCAAAAGCGGTTGTAAGGAAAAAGAAAATAAAAAGAAAAAGAGAAAGATCGTAAGGGGAAAGAATTTGTATGACCGAGTAGATATTTTCCCTTAAATCACAAGTATTTATAATTTTCTCCGCTTGATTTTTTACGCCATAATTAGGTAATTGAAAGTAATTGATTAAAGTTTTTTTTTTTTTTTCGTCTCCGTAAAAGACTTCATGTGCTAGGGGTAAAAATTCTAAATTCTGAGATTTTTTTACACAATGAATTATGTGATTCTAGTATGATTCTAATCCGAAATCACGTGATTATAATGAATCATGAAATCATCATTATCGAAAAAAAAGCAACGCGACAACGGTGAATATTTTAGCAAAATTAATGAATTATTGCTATTCTATTGTTTTTCTAAGAATTTAATTAATTATTCATTCATATATTGGAGTTCAACGAAAAAAGTATATTATTTATTAATATTGTTATTACATATTTTTTATGAGGTTTAAGTATTATAAACTTAAAGCATTTCACATTAAACACGATAATTAAAAATAATGGTCAAAAAAGAGTTCAACCATCAAGTATTTATAGCAAATCATCTCCAAGATTCATTGAAATCATTGTACAATGAAAGGTTAGAATTAGCACCCCTTATACGAAGATTTTTAAGTCGATCTTTGCGTCAAGAGATAAGCTTCAACTACAGTCAACATTTTTATAAATTTGATAAATTTGCATTTTAAGATCAATAAATTTAAGGAGTGAATTGACTATACACAGTATATATATTACCTTGTGTATTTCATTCGTTTTCTTATGAAAAATATGTAGCGCAGTAATTTTGCACTAATTATAGTAGTAATCTCCGAATATCCACCGAATAATACAAATATTTGGCGTCATGTGCCTAATTCAAAATAATAAATATTAGCAAATGCATGGAAATTAAATGTAACATAAAATGTATGCTTTATGGCATATGTCATAAATTTTTAATCGCGATTAAAACCTGTTGAATTTTGATATGGAAACAACATTATTATTTTTTTTTTGAAATTATTAAAACTAGCCTTATTTATTGCTATAATACCATAATATTGGTAATCTTCCATTTCGTAAGATGGGTAGATACTCGAAAATCAAACCGATTGAATACAGGTATTTTGTCGGATGATCTATCATCTATTATTATAACATTCGAACGAAAGATTTGAAATTCCGTTTGAATTTTTCAATTTAAAGATTTCATTAATGACTAATTTTTTTTTATAACTGTGGATTAATTAAACCAAGAACAAAGGGAAATTAAGAATCGTTACCTATCTTACCGTTAAATGATTCTCCTTTATTATGTGATTTAGAACACTGATAAGAAGCACGAGATGATGATTTATCAATTTCACGTTAGAGATTCGATTCATAACGTTTTCAAAATTCTTTCTTTCATAAGTAATTTCTTCATGAATAATGTTGGAAAATTTCATTACGTTTTAGGGTGGTCGTATGGTTTTAAGTAAGCCTTCAAAGAGTTTGTTTATTTTGTCTTTAATAATTTTTCTTAATATTTTTTTTTTTTTTTAAAGGTGACAAAATCTTTATTAAATTTTACAAATAAAAACAGAAAATGCGAAATATCTATAAATAAAATTAAAATTTTAACGAAGTCTAAACTAAATTTATCAATAGCTTACTAAGCAGCTGCATCATTCTGGTAATGTTATTTTCTTTGCTTCCAAATTTTGAAGGATCCTTGGCAGCATGTAAATCATTGATAATAGAGATGTGAGTTCCGGAAGACTTGGACATAGGTAGTATGTGTAACAATATTGTGTATTTAAATTATTTCTTGAAATTTGCAAATATACCACATAATGTAATAATTTATATTGGTATGACAAAAAATTTTTTATTTATCATCGTAAAAAAAAGAAACTTGCGTCAAATTTTGATTTACTGCGGATGATGCGGCATCTACAAATGGAGTTAATAACGAAGAAACATCTTTTGTGTTTCCACTCGATTATTGAAAGTGGACCTTTTCCAATTCATGGATACTGCATACAATATGAGTAAGAAAAGTTATTATTTTAGTTCATTAGTTAAAACTCGACAATTAAAGTATTTAAAAAAGTAAAGAAAGGTACAATTCATGCATACAATTTGATAATATGGGACCTTTGCAATAGAAAAGAGGGGAAACTTCCAGGAAAAATAAAAATAAAGTTAATGTTAAATCTGAACATATTTTGGCCTAAAAATCATAGTTTGCATATTAAAAAGTAAATTGATTTTTTCCAGCAGTTTCCCCTTTTCTATTGCAAAAGTTTAGAACAAACAAATAAGACAGTCCTTCAGTATTAGCAACGTCCAAGTTGTGAATCCCATGGCTAATTTCATATACTAAAGATATAAGGTATGTACGATAATTTAAGCATAAATTTATAATGAAAACATTTTTTTATTTTTTTACACAAATTCTTCGAAAATACTTATTATTATTCCTATATATAAAAATATAAACATGTCTCCGATTCAATTAAAAAAATGTAGCATCAAAATTAATGTAAAACATGAAAATCGAACTACGTTTCTTAAATTTATAACTGCTAGCACTTTTCGATAAAGGTCGTAACTTTTTGACGAGAAATTTCTCCGAATGATAGAACTCTAAAATTCAATTTGTATTACGAACGGAACTACTTTTTGATTAAAATTAATCTATGCAGTACTATTTTTTTTTTTGATATGAAATTTCTTTTTTTAATTTTAATGACAGAATAATTCTATTAAGGATTAGTGTAAATCTTAATTCGTCTAGATTAGTACCAATTTAATTTTATTTATATGCGCGAAAAAAAAATATACATATTCGTTTTAGCAAAATTCTTTTAAAAAAGAAATAAAATGAATTTTGATGATTTGCTTGGAAAGCAGCGTAAATCAGAACCTAGGGTGGTTCTTGTAATGCGTGTATTTGCGTTACTTATCATCTCATCATGCTTAATATCATATATCACAATTTTAATCATTGATGTAAATGATGAAATTCCTGCGATTAAAACCTCGGAAGTTCCTGTGGATTCGATTGCAATTCCCGGTAATTCTAATATATGTATTTATTATTTTCTTTCAAAAAAAAACAAGTTTTCTCATAAAAACAAATTTTTGTAATAATAGATTTCGCTTTTTCATTTGGATTTTCCTTTCAAATTTTGTGTTCTTTTAGTTGGGTTAATAATGGTATTTATTGAAATTACGAATTTGTAATTAAAATTGATTTTAATTTATTTATTTAATTATTTATTTATAGAATTTAATAATAGAAATGCGATACATAATTACTCCAAAGTATATTCAAGGATTGTATAGAGGAAGTTTTTCTTTAAATGATCAATCATATTTATTTACTTCCCCGAAACAAGATGAATGGTTAGATACTTTGGCATTTGTAGTGGTTGCTGACGATCCAAGTTTCAATGCTTTTATGATTTCCGTTTCACCTCCTTACATGCCACCTTACATACAAATTTTTGATCCGGGTAAGTGAAATCTATCTTTTGATACCACTAAAGCGTTATTTGGTAATTAAAATCTTTTTATTTTTTTTTTTTTTTTTAAAAAAAAAAAAAAATTATTAGACAATAATCCTATTAAACAATTCGATGGTACATTAGATTTATCAAAGTTAAATTCTACTTCTCGAACGACAAATAACGAACGAGAGCTATTATATAAAAATTGGTTTTTAATACGAGATAAAATGGTATTTCATACTTTATTATTTACTTTATATTATTTTTCTTTTTTTTTAAAAAAAAAAAAAATTTCAAACCTTTTTATAAAATACAAATCAAGATCGCTTTCGTTTCTTTTTTGAAATATACAAAAAAAAGTATTATCCCAAATTGGAAAAAGAATTTTGGGGTGTTTTTAGATTATAAAGTATCTACTTATATTAAAACAAAGTTGATCGTAAGTAATTTTTTTTTTAGTTTTTTAAATTATCTTAAAGAAATAGTGATTGATTTTTTTTATTTTTTTTTTTTATCGTGTAGAGGAATATTCGGTTAATGAAAGTGAATCTTATCAAGGTATGATTATAATTAAACCGGGTTCATTTATTGACTCTATGGAAACTGAACAGAGGTATTCTTTTCTTTTCTTTATGTATTTATTTTTTCTGAATTTATTAAAACTAATTTTTCGCTATTATACTTTTAAAGATCTAGTACGGTAATAATTTCTTTTTACAAAAAATTTGATAATATACTGTATATAATTAATAATTAATATACGTATAAAATAGTACTTGGGTATTATTGGAGTTATAGGCGGTAAGCAATATTATATAATTTCACACGATAAAACCTTTGAGCTAAACGTATACAAATTGTTCATAATGCAGGTGCTTGGGGGCTAGTAGCGGCATTTTATGCTTTTCTATTCGGTAATGTTCCATGGAAAAAGGAGAAAATTAAAAAATTTTCATTAATTACTAATTCCTTATCACCTATTGATTAGGCGCATCATCAATCCATCCGTGGGGTTTTATACAATCACATTGTTGTGGAATTAAACCAAAAACACAAAAAAAATTGAGAGAATCGTTATCCATTTTACCATTAATTGATGATTCTTTATCTGATCATAAAGGTACAGCGGAAGAATTTTCAGTGGAAGAATTCAATCAGATGAAAGGAAGATTGAAATCTTTAGAAACGTTATTAAGAGAATATGTTATTGATGTAAAGTATTTACAAAGCATTGAAAACTGTAATATTAGAAAAGCAGAGACGAAACTTCTTCAAGTGTATCCCTAAAACAGATTGACATTCAACCTGTTTAATTGATGCTTAAATTACGATAGAATTAATACTAATTCTAAGTTCAGAGATTACATATCCAAGCTATCAAGTTTTATTTTATTGGATTTAATATTTTGCTAATATTTACAATCTCTTGAAATTCATTTTCTTAAATGCTATCTGAATTATGATAAGTTCTCTTCATGTTACTTTTACATTAATAGTTTGATTAATCTGAGTTGATTGATATGACAGATTTATCATTCTTATCATTAGATTTCTCTTGATTTTCTTGATTATTTTCTGATGATTATGCTCTAGTGTAAATGTTTTTTTTTGATTTTATCACCTACATTTTATAATGTTTTAGAAAAATTTTATTGAGCACATTTGAACACAGTCATCCTAAAAATGAATAATATAATTAATAAATATATATTAATTATATCAATTGAAAATTTGGTTTACAGTAGTTTGAAGACTACTGAATATTTAATCTTCTTCTAAATCAAATTGAGATTTAGTTAAAGTTATTTTTGAACAGAGTTTCTAGTTAGGTTAAATTGAGATAATTGGGATTGAATGTTTTCTGATTTTCAAGTATTAGATCTTTCATGAGTCTGGTCTACTTTAGCAAGTAGTAGACAAGTATTTTCTTCTTCAATCAAGTTATACTAATAGATAATAAGAGATACAAATCTAAGTTCAATTTGATTTTAAGGTTAAAGAGTAGTCTGACTAATATTTCTCTTTAAGGAAGCTATGTTTAATTCTTCTTGTAATGAGTAATTGTTAAATTTAATCAAAGATTATATCTATATAATAAATAAAAAAAGATTATTTATAAAGTAACTAGTTTCTATAAATATAAAAATTAGTTAAGTAATTAGAGATATTTCAAATGCAATTGATTTATATTTATAACTTCAAATTAAAGAACTAATTTGAGCAATAAGATTTCAAAAAAGATCACGATCATTTAGATGAAATTAAATTTAAGAATAATTTGATTAATAATAATAAAAAGATCAAAAATAATGGCAGTATATCTGCATATTTCAAATTGAATATGATACTAATTTCACAAATTTTCAAAATTTTCAGGTTTAAAAGTATAAAGAGAATAACAAATTAGACAGGATAAATCTCTTTTAATAAGTTCTTTTAGGTCAATCTCTAATCTGTAATTGAAGTTGTGTATTTAATTATTTTATCTAAATTTATTTAAATCTACAATTCGTAACTATTCTTAAAAATTTTTATTTTTTAACAAAAATCACCAAATTGTCATTGGATTTATTTTCAGTTATCTTAATGTCTAAGTCAAAAGACTATAATATTTGATTTTACATATTAAAATTTCTAATCTTAGAATTTTCTCTAAGTTCTACAGATATCTGTTATACTTGAATCAATTTAGCAATTTATTACATCTTAAAATTTAAAATATAATTAATCAAACTCGTAATAATGAACTCAAAAATAAGTTAGTATAATGTATTATAACAAATCTTAGATAAGGGATAATATTAAAGGGAAAAATAATTTGTGTGAATTTAAATTGATTCTTTTATTTATAATACTAAAACTCATACTTGTAAAAGAGTTAATTTACAACTTAAGCAAAAAGCTATTCTATTTATACAAAATTTTAATTTGCTATAGTTAACTATTTACTATGCTATAAATTAACTAAATATAGATATACAGTCAACTCTTGATATAACGAACTCTTGATATAACGAATTTTTTGAACAAATATAATAAAAATACTCTTGTTATAGCGAATTGACCAATAAAATCTCTTAAAATCTTCACTATAGCCTTATAGCGAAGTTGAGGTCTAGGATATAGAGTTCGTTATAACAAGAGTTGACTGTATGTTCTAATAAAAATATATTTAAATATAATAAAATAATAAGAATAATATAAACTATAAAATAATAAAAAGAAATAAAATAAATTACAGATGTTAAAAGAAGTACAGGTAAAATAGAATAAATAGAATAAATAGGCTGTACAAAAAATACAGAAGAAATAAAAGAAACAGGCAAAACAGAAATTATTGTTAATCACTATTTGGTATAGTAAAGAGATTATTCAACTAAGATTATTATTGATCAGTAAATCTCACGTAATATTTAAAGCTATAATTTCTTCTGTTAACAATATATAAATTAAATTTAAAAAAAGCACTTTCTTTTTTTTATATTTCTTATCTAAATTGTAATTACTATATTAATTTATTATAGTCAAACTTTTTTTAAATAAATCTTTTAATTATAAAGTATTAAATTATAAAAATTTATTATAAGAATAAATATTAAGAAAAGATAGCTAAAAAAATCTATATAATTTTTTTTTTATTATTAAATTTACTATAATATTAAAATGTAAATTATATTAAAAATTTAGTATATAAAAAGTATTTATAATAACTTAAAATAAATACAATATTATATTACTAAAAATAGAATTTGTATTGTTTTATTCAGATCATTGCCGATCATTGCCAATCTAACTCAGCGCCTGTTTCCTAGTTTATAACAACGTTTGCAAGAATTTAATTAATACCAATTCAACAAAATAGTTTAGCCCGAGCCTAATAAGGATTAATTTAAATCTTTATTTGTCTAAATTAGTATAAATTTCTATTTAAATGTCATGTGACTAATTCATTATCTAATGTCTCGCGAAAAAAATTTTTTAATTTAAAAGTAATATAGTAAAAAGAGTGAAAAAAAAAAAATGAATTTTGATGATTTTCTTGGAAAGCACCGTAAATCTGAACCTAGGGTGGTTCTTATAATGCGTATATTCACGTTAATTATAATTTCAACTTGTTTAATTGCATACAGCATCTTTTTAATCAAAGAAGTAATAAGTGAAATTCCTGCGATTAAAACCTCGGAAGTTACTGTAGATACACTTGCAATCCCTGGTAATATCATAAAAAGAGATTTTCTTTTTTCTCATTTGTTTTAACCTCGTTAACCATAACAATTTATGCAATAATAGATATCGTGTTTGCGTTTGGCTATCCTTTTCAAGTTCATTGTTATTTTATATGGACTATTAATGGTATTTTTTTTTAAAAATCGCGAAATTTTTATTAAAGATCAATTATTAATTAATTAATAAATTTTAGGACTTTTTTCTAGAAATGAAACCTATAGTTGTACGCAGTACTTAAATATTCCAAAATATTTTGAAGGACAATATATTGGATATTTTTCTTTAAATGATCAATCAGAGTATTTTCATTACTCGAAACTTGAAATAGATAAAGAACGGTTAGATTATTTACTATTTTTAATAGTTGTTGACGATCCAAATTTTAATGCTTCCATGGTAAGCGTTTCTGTCCCACCGCCTTACACAGTTATTTTTGATTCAGGTAAATAAAGTCTCTTAAAATTTCTAAAAATTAACATTAAAAATTTTATTGATAAATTTTGTAAAAAAATTACTGTATATTAGAAAATGATCCTATTAAATTATCAGATGATACAATAGATCTTTCATTATTTGTAAATTATTCTCATGCATCAAGTTTTGAAAAAGACTTGTTATATAGTAGTATATTTGTATTTCCAGATAAAATGGTATGTATTTTTTTATATTGTATATTTCTTTTATTTGCTCTTTTTTTTTTAAAAAAAAATACTTCAGATATTAAATTTTTCCTATATCCTTTATTTCTTAATAATAATAATAATAATAATAATAAAAGCTCTCTACCATTTCTTTTTTGAAATACACAAAAAGAAATATTATTCCAAGTTGGATAAATAATGTTGGATTTTTCAATTATAAAGAAACTACTTATCTTAAAACAAAATTGGATCGTAAGCATTTATTTATTTATTTATTTAGAATTTAATATAATTTATTAATTATATTAATTATATAGAAGGATTTTATATTGGAGAAATTAAACCACAATATTATAGTATGATGATTATTAAACCAAGTTCGTTTATAAGTCATATTGAAACCGAACAGAGGTATAATTTAAATTTTTTTTTTTTCACAAAAATTTTTTAATTTCGTTAAACTAATTATGCTATAATTTTTAAAGAAGTAACACGGTAAGCGTTTTAATATAATATATTGTGAAAATTTATTATAATTAATTAATAAAAAATATACTATATAGTACCTAGGTATTTTTGGAGTTATAGGCGGTAAGTAATGATTAATAATCTGTAAACTGTACGATAAATACACTAATGTATACAAATTCCTTATAATATATATATAGGTGCTTGGGGATTAGTTGTTGGATTTTATGCTTTTCTATTCGGTAATATTCCATTGGAAGTTTCAATTTAAAAAATTTCATTAATGGCTGAACTCTTGTAACCTTTTAGGCGAGTCATTAATCCATCCGTGGGGTTTTATACAGAAAAATTGTTGTAGAATTAAACCAAAAACACAGAGTAAGTTAAGAGAATCATTATCTATTTTACCGTTAACTGATTCTTCGATATTGGATGAAAAGGATAAAGTAGAAGAAGTGTCTGTAGAAGAATTTAATCGGATGAAAGAAAAATTGAAATCTTTAGAAATTTTATTAAGAGAGTATGTTATAGATGTTAAGTTTCTACAAAGTGTTGAAAATGGTAATATTAGGGAAGCATAATATATATTATATATTTTGATAAATGCAGAGAAATATTTCTAGGTGTCCTGAGATCGTCTAAAGAATAAAATATATTGGGCATATAAAGAGTATACATCTATTAATGAAAATTTGAGCATAATGATCAATATAATTAACGTATTAGTTTTATTAATTCAACATATTAACGTTAAATAATGAACTTCCTTTTTTTTAATGGTAAACTAGTGAATGAGCCAATATATTAAAACTATGTTAAGTTTTTAAATTTTTTGATTTTAACCACTAAACTACTCACTTATAAATATAATTTCAGATTTAGGCCGTTTAAGATAGAAAATAAAAAATTTCTTTCGCAACCAATTTTTCGATTCATTAACTCGATTAATGGTTGCGCCACTAAATTTTGCCCAACCATCATTCGTTCAAATGTTACACAGAACATAACATACGTTCAGTATAGATTTTTAATTTATTTCCAAATATTAAATTTTCTCAATACATTCAATATCTAAGTAATTTAACGATTAACTACATGAAATTTATCGTCCAGACGTCCAAATTTCAACAAATTTTTAAACTTACAATTGGCAATTTTTGTTACAAACATCTTTTTATTTAAAATTAAATTTGAATTAGGTATAGACTCAGAAATTCTTCTATTAAGGATTAAAGTAAATTTATCGTATTAATGTCGTGTAAACTAATACATGTATCAATGGTATGAAATTATTGAATTTAAAACAGTGGCAATCCTCGGTAATAGAAAAGACAATACCCAATATCGAATAGAAAAACAATAGGTGTCAAAAGAATATAAATAATTTAAAATTTTTTTTTTTTTTTTGGTTAAATACTTTCGTAGAATAGTGTGAATGGTGATTTAATTATTTCAAGTTATCGATATTTTTTTTTTTCGGATCAGATAGTCTGATTAATGTAACAAGTTTAAGGCCGGGCAAAAAAATTTTTTAGATTCTCGTGACCATTTTTACAAAAACTCATGATTTTTTATAGTAAAATGTTTTATCACGTGACTTTATATAATGAAAAATCGTAATAGCTTATACTTTATTATAAAAAATTTTAACATATATTTTCGTGATTTTTTTTTGTTATTTGAAACTTGATATTCTTAGCACGTTTTTTTTTGTCAGGAACTGTCATATAACACTCACTACAATAATAATAATATCCTTCATTTACCTTACTATTTGCGTAATACAAAACATATAAAAAAAAAAAAAAGCCGGGTGACCGTGTCAATTTTAAAATTTTATGTCACGAGAATCTAAAAATTTTTATTGCCCTAATATAGATATATTAGTTTATTCATTTTCTTTCCAAAAATAATTTTTCATTAACAAATTATAGATTTTATCTTCAAATTTCTAAACTTACCCAATTGGGTAATCAAATTAGGTAATATTTTTAAAAGTTCCGAAAAAAATTATTCTATTAAGGATTAGTGCAAATTTTATTCGCCTAAATTAATGCAAATAATAATACAAATGTCATGTGCATTGATTCATACAATTCATATATATCCAATGTACGAGAAAAAATAAAAAAAATTTTTAAATCAGTAAAAATGAATTTTAGTGATTTTATTGGAAAACAGCGTAAATCAGAACCTAGAGCGGTTCTAATGATGCGTATAATCATTATCATTATAATTTCATCGTGCTTAATAGCATATATTGCAATTTTAATCAATGACGTAAATAGGGAAATTCCTGCAATTAAAACTTCGAAAGTTCCGGTAGACTCTCTCTCAATTCCCGGTAATTATAATTATTATTTTTTTTTTTTCATTTTGTCGTTTGGCTTTGTTAACCAAAAAAATTTTATGTAGATGTCCTAATTTCATTTGATCATCCTTTTCACATTTATTGTACTTTTGTATGGAATATTAATGGTATTTAAACCTCGAAATCGTACCAGAAATTTTGATTGATTGATTGGTTGATTTATTTTATATTTTTAGGATATTATTCTAGAAATGATAGCGAATCTTGTATGCAATACATCACACAACCAATTTATGTTGGCAAGACATATACTGGATATTTTTCTTTAAATGATCAATCACAGAACTTTACTCCCATGAAATCTGATGAAGAATATTTTGAATCTTTGGCAATTGTGGTTATTATTGATGACCCAAATTTTATTTACAAACCATCATTTTCTTCCGTACCTTTCGCAATAATTTTCGATTCAGGTAAGTAATATAATAATATTTTTTATAATTATTAAAGATATATCAAAGTTAATATTCTTTTTTTTTTCAAAAAATTTATTAGAGAATAATCCTATTAAATTATCAGATGGTACATTAGATTTATCAAAGACAAATTTGTCTATTGATGAAAATGAGATATTAATAAATAATGCGTTTGTATTGGCAGATAGAATGGTATATGAATATTTATTATTTTCTTTTATGGGTAAAAAAAAAAAATTGTTTTTCAGACGTTAAATTTTCTTTAATACAACAACAAAAAGTTCACTTTAGTGAATTTTACGAAACATAAAAAATTAAGTATAATTCCAAATTGGATAAGTGATATTGGATTATCTTTCAAACACAAAGAAAGTCTTTATGTTAATACAAAGTTTGTTCGTAAGTAATTTGTTACTCTTATCAATGAAAAAAGAATTTAAATATACTTATTAAAAGAATACTCTTTAATCGTTTAGAGGGAGTTTTTGTTGCCGAAAGCGAACATTTAAGTGGAATTAAAGTTAAACCTGAAACCTTTATTAATTATATTGAAACCGAACAGATGTATTATTGATTTTTTTTATTTTGTTTTTACAAAATATTTTTTTAAAATTGTCAAACTAATTTTACTTTTTTCATCTCATTTTTTTTTTAAAAGATCTATTACGGTAAGTATTTTATAATATATTTAACATAGATATAATATTGTTTTACAAATTTTAATTAATAATTATATAATAGTACTTGGGTATAATTGGAGTTATAGGAGGTAAGTAATGATTTAAAAATCTGTACACGAAATAAGATACAACGATTTAATCTAATTTCTTCTAACGCAGGTGCTTGGGGATTAGTTGTGTCATTTTATGCTTTTCTATTTGGTAATATTTCATTGGAATTTTCAATTTAAAATTTCATTAGTGACTAATTTCTAATAACCTATTAGGCGAATCATCAATCCATCCGTGGGGTTTTATACAATTTTATTGTTGTGGAATTAAGCCAAAAACTCAAAGCAAATTAAGAGAATCATTATCTATCTTGCCATTAACTGAATCTTCCTTACATAGTACAACAAACGAAATTTCTATGGAAGAAAGGTTGAGAGCTTTAGAAATTTTATTAAGAGAATATGTTATTGATGTAGAATACTTGCAAAGAATTGAAAATACTAACAGAAAAGTAGTGACCCAAAATAAGAATTGAGGCATTCTCGTTTACGCTTGCTTACTAAATTTGACCGAGAATAGAATTCGTTTAATGCCCATCCACGCATGTACAGTACTTCCTTTTTTGACATTTTTGTCACATTTATATCACTACCCCCGGACTTTAACCTTGTATATTAATTGGATTATAATCTGGATTATTGGAAGGAAGGTTTCATTTAAGAATTGCTTGTGTTGGATCATTTGTCACATAATTTTAAAGTTTCATAATTTGAAAAGATTGACCGATTGCTTTTAAATCATTTGCTAGAATTATCAACTTTAGAATTCAACTTTTCTTTATTCATTTACAGTATATACACATCACAAATTATTAAATTTGGAAAATAAAAAGTTTACCGATTTAATTTAAAGGGCGTGATATGTCACGTTTACAAAGATCCAATCGGGCGGAACAACTATAAAATACGTCAAAATGAATATTTTCGGTAAACTATATATGGACGTATTTTTAGAGATTATATAATTTATGAATCTATATTCTCAAATAAATAAGTGATTATGAGAGAATCAGAAAATGAATTAACAAAAATGAATTTTGCTTGGAAAACAGCGTAAATCAGAACCTAGGGTGGTTCTTGTAATACGTATATTTATGATACTTATAATTTCATCATGTTTAATAACATATATCGTAATTTTAATTGTTGATGTGAATGATGAAATTTCTGTGATTAAAACCTCGAAAGTTCCTGTGGATTCACTCGCAATCCCCGATAAAAAAAAAAAAATTCGCTAAATATAATGTTACTAATGTCATAGATTTCACATTTTCATTCAATTTTTCTTTTAAAATTTTGTGCTCATATATGTGGCTTGAAAATGGTATTTATATTTTTACAATGCGAAAATGTTCCAAGTAATTTGATTAAATTAATTTTTTATTTTTAAGAATTTCAAGTTAGAAAGGATGATGTATCGTGTACGCAGCACATAGTTTCTCTAAGATATCTTAAAGGAATATACAGAGGATATTTTTCTTTAAATGATCAATCACATTTATTTACTTTTTCGAAAGAAAATGAAGAACGGTTAGATTCCTTGGTACTGTTGTATTCAGTTCTTTCGTTTATGTATTTATAAACAATTTGTAAATGTAAGCAGAAGGTTTTATTGAGTAATTGTTGAATAAAAATGAAGTAATTATTACAAGAATTTATTTAATATGTCAAATGTAATCAGTGTTGCCTCAACGTCAGCGCTTTTACACTTTCGCTTTTTCAATATATTAAACATGTAAATGCCAAGTCATAAATTCTAACTACGCAATTACGAAACTGTTACATAAAAATTATATAATAAACTACTAATAAAATCGGAAATTAAAAATGAAATAATAAACTGTGTTACAAAATGCGAAATTATAAAATTTTAAAGAGCGAAAAGCGAAATTATCGCGAAGGTGTAAAGGGAAGATTGCGAAGGGAATGATTTTCAAAAAAATATATTAAAGGCGGGCGTGGATATTGAGCTGTTTTAGGATTTCTGGCTCGTATTTATAAAAGATTATTAATTAAGCCAAACTGGCGTCTTGACAAACTGGCACCGTGACAAACTGGCATCTTGACAAACTGGCACCGGCAAATGATCGTCAAAGGGACTAACTACAATTATCAAGAGCGATCTTCAAACGAAATTATGAAGATTTCGGCCGGAATTTGCATTTAATCGTAACAGTACTAACGATCCTTGTTGATGATCCAAGTTTTAATATTTCTATGATCACCACTTCTCTTTTCATGCCACCTAACATACAAATCCTTGATTCTGGTGATAAAAATCTTGGATACCTTTTATAGCTTAAAAAGTATCGGTATTGAATTTTTTTTTTTGTTTAGAAAATAACCCTATTAAGTTATCAGATGTACACTCCCCGGTCAAAAGTATTGGACCAAAAAAAAAGTTATCGCAACTTTTAAATTTATGACCAATTTTTATTTTTAAATTATAAAAAAAATTAATAAGTGAATTTGGATGAATTTTTTTTTATTTTATTCATAAAAACATGAATTTTTTATTTATAAAATTAATATTTAGTCGGATTGCCATTGCTATCTATTACAGCTTGAATTCTTCTTGGCATACTTTCTACTAAATTTTCTAAAATTTCTGGTTCAATTTCATACCACTTTTTCTCCAAAATAACCATTAATTCATTAAGATTTTTTGGTTGTGGCTTATGTTTACGGACCTTTCTTTCTAAAACATCCCACAAATGCTCAATTGGATTAAGGTCAGGTGACTGTGCAGGCCATAATATATTTGTTATTTCATTTTTTTCTATCCATTCCTTAACTGCTTTTGCCCGATGAACAGGAGCATTATCATCTTGAAAAATATACTTTAAATTGGTGTCCAACTCATCAATAAAGGGTAAAAGATTATTATTTAAGATATCAATATATACAGAACCTGTGATTCTACCAGAAACTTGAATTAAAGGCCCAATCTTATTTTTAGTAAAACATCCCCATACCATAATGCCTTGATTTCTTGACTTTATTGTAGGAATTAAACAATTTATATCATATTTTTCATGAGGACAACGCCAGACCCAGTGATGAGCATCATTTTGAAACAATAAAAAGCGAGACTCATCACTCTATATTAATGTATCCCACTCAGATTCCCAATTTTTTTTAGAATGATACTATTCTAACCTTTTTTACGATTTACTTCAGATACCAAAGGTTTTCTTTTTTCAGTATGACCATAAAAACCTTCATTATGTAAAGTACGCTTTATAGTACTAGAATTCACTGAAACTATTGATATCTGATTGAATTTTTCTGTAATTTCATCTAAAGATTGTTGTCTATCCTTTTTAACAGTTTTTACAAGATATCTAACGTTTCTCTCTGTTAATTTAGGTGGTCTGCCAGACCTAGGAGCATTGGAAATTTGGTGTTCAGTTTTATATTTTTCAATAATATTATGAATAGTTAACTTAGGATGGTCAAGAATATTTACAATATCTCGCTCAACATAACTACCTTTCCAAAGGCCAATTATTTCACCTTGCTCAAATTCAGAGAGTTCTCAGATTTTGGACATTTTAAAAAAAATTATATTCGAATACAAGAAGTTCGTAACTATGCAGGAAAAAAAAATTGACTCATTTGTATGCATTGGATCATGAGTTATAATCAGCAAAATTACGCTAATTAGTATAACGAAAATCACGTAGTCCAATACTTTTGACCAAGGAGTATACATACTGCTTAGAAATTCAGATGACAAATCTATGATGGAAGACAATCCAAGCCTACTCAATAGATCTCTTCGTTATATGTGTAATAATTAAAACGCATAAAAGTATACCTAATACCCTCACAATATAAGCAGTCAGCCTTTTATTTTTAGAATTTCTAAAATCATTGATGTTGATTGTGAGAGGAATTCTGATAACTTCATTCTAAATTACTAGGTTTGACTACTTCGTCAAAAGATAAAAATTTTCATTGATAGTAATTACATATTCTTCGTTATTAGTTCTTCTCTTTTTTTTGCTAACATCTTCGGATGTGTATCTTTCAACAACCTTAAATTAAAATCTTCATAATCTCTACGCTTCCATTTGCTAGTAGGTACGTTATCGCTAGTTTATTCAAAACAAATTGAACACTAAGCTTGGAGAGGTCTCTTCCTGTTTGTCAGTGTAGTTGGTGACTTGTAAGATGTGTAATTTATGATTTCTGTGGATGAAGTTTCCTTAAGATGACGGTGTGATAGGTGAAATTTTAGATAGATTTAATTGGTAGAATATGAAGTCCATTTTATTGTCATGTAGATCTTTTATGAAGATCAATTTG